>JAABLL010000010.1:12408-23880 GCA_012295475.1 Phytophthora gonapodyides | reverse complement strand
GACGCCGTGGCCGCCGTCACGTGCGAGACGCTGCGCGCGGACTCGTTTGCCTTCGAGGCTGACTTCGTGGATGCCGCGCGCCCGCACCGTGGCATCATCACGTCGGCGCAGAACCTGCGCCTCATGCTGGACGGCTCCAAGTTCATCAACAGCCAGAAGGACTCGGCCACCGACGTGGCCGCTGTGCGCTGCATCCCGCAGTACCATGGCCCGGCGCGCGACGCCGTCCTGGTCGCCTACAAGGCCGTGGAAGCCGAGATCAATGGCTCCGTGGGCGACAGCGCCGCGGCCAAGCGCGCCGGCGCGGGCATCCACCCGCAGGCGCTCAAGACGGCGCTGTCGGCCACCAAGGAGGCGCTGCTGGTGCTTCTGCAGGGCAGCGTGGACCGCCTGCACGTGATGGACAACTCGGCCGCCGACGCTCCCAAGACGACGGACGCCGTCGAGCTGGTGGAGGCCACGACCGCCGCGCTCTCGCACGAACTGGAGCCGTCGTTCAAGTTCTTCGAGGAAGAGGAAGCGCAGCTCAAGGTCCGCTTGGCAGAGAAGAACGCCAAGGCGCAGGAGGCGGCGGCCAAGGCTGCGGCCGCTGCGGCCAAGGAGGACGAGAAGCTCGCGGCCATGTCGGAGGCGCAACGCAACAAGATCCTCGAGAAGCGCCGTAAGAAACTCGAGAAACAGAAGGGCAAGGAGAACGCCAAGAAGAGCTCCAAGGACGAGCTCAAGCTCGGTTTGGGATGCCAGGCCGTGCGTCAGCACCTCGCTGCCCTGGGCGACGCGTGGCAGGCCGGCGTGCAGAAGTCGGCGTTCGACCTGCGCGCTTCGAGCCTCTCGCTCTTCTTGGAAGAGCTGTTCGTGCGTCTGAGCAGCGGCGGCGCTCGTCGCAAGCCCAAGATCGCCAAGGGCTCGCAGGACTTCCTGCCGCACCAGATGGCCCTGCGCGAGAAGATCTTCAACAAGATCCGCATGGTCTTCAAGCGCCACGCGGGTGTCGAGATCGAGACGCCTGTCTTCGAGCTCAAGGAGACGCTCACGGGCAAGTACGGCGAGGACAGCAAGCTCATTTACGACCTGGCCGACCAGGGTGGCGAGCTGCTGGCGCTGCGTTACGACCTGACGGTGCCCTTCGCTCGCTTCATGGCCCTGCACAGCCCCGGTAACATCAAGCGCTTCCACATCGCGCGCGTGTACCGCCGCGACAACCCGCAGATGGCGCGCGGCCGCTTCCGCGAGTTCTACCAGTGCGATTTCGACATTGCTGGCACGTACGCGCCGATGCTTCCGGATGCCGAAGTGCTGTCCGTAGGTATTGAGGTGTTGCAGCAGTTCTCGGAGCTCGGCCCCGTCAAGGTGAAGCTGAGTCACCGGCTGCTGCTGGACGCCATCCTCGCCATCTGCGGTGTGCCCGCTGACAAGTTCCGCACGACGTGCAGTGCGATCGACAAGCTGGACAAGGAGCCGTGGAGCGAAGTGCGCCGCGAGATGGTGGAGGAGAAGGACATCCCCGAGGAGGTGGCCGACCGCATTGAGCCCTTCGTTTGCAAGGTGGGCTCGCCGCGCGAGCTGCACGCTCAGCTGGTGAAGGAGAACATGTTCGGCGACAACGTCAACGCGCGCCGTGCCATGGACGACTTGGCGATTCTCTTCAACTACCTGGAGGCCATGGGCGTGCTGGACTTCATCTCGTTCGACCTGAGTCTCGCCCGAGGCCTGGACTACTACACAGGCCTCATCTACGAGTTCGTGCTGACGAGCCCGGAGCACAACGTCGGCTCCATCGCCGCCGGTGGCCGCTACGACAACTTGGTGGGGATGTTCTCCGCCACGGACCAGCAGATCCCGTGCGTGGGTGTCAGTCTTGGTATCGAGCGTATCTTCGGCATCCTCCAGGCCCACGCCGAGAAGCAGGCGGCCAACGCGGCGCCGCCGTCGCAGGTCCTCGTGGCCCAGACGAGCAACGACCTGATGCTGCCCCGACTGGAGCTGTGCAAGCAGCTGTGGCTGGCCAACATTTCGGCCGAGGTGATGCAGACGGAGAACCCCAAGTTCATCAAGCAGCTGCACTACGCGCTGGAGCGCGGCACGCCGTACATGGTGGTCATTGGCGAGGACGAGCTGGCCAAGGGCGTCGTCAAGGTCAAGGAGATGGCGTCCAAGGACGAGGTGACCGTGCCGCGCGCGGAGCTGGTGGCCGAGCTGCTGCGTCGCGGATGCCCTACCACCAACACTCTCAGCATTTAGGCGGGACAGGATAGACGTAAGGTTTCGCTAATGTGGTCGTGAACCGGAAACTGGTTAGGTTTTCATGGCAATTTGGCATTTGGCAATTTGCCGTCTTCAAAAACCATTGACACAACTCTTTTGCATTTACACTTTGATCTAGAGGAAAGTCAAGTTAGTTGACGGCGGCGGAGTACGAGGAGACCGTCATCTTGGCGTTGTTGCCCGTGAACGGCTCCGTGCCGGCCTCGACGGTGATCAGATACTGGCTCGAAGGGAAGCCCTGGTAGTTCACCAAGTACGTGAAGAAGTTGAGCAGGTCGGCCGAGAAGTTGGTGATGGTCTTGGTGGCCACGAACGAGTACACCGTAGTGCTGCCGTTCGGACCCTTGTACAGCTTGAAGCTGTTGCCGCCGACAGTCACCGTGGCGATGGCCTTACCCGTGCTGGAGATGGGGCCGGCGCCGCCGTAGGCAGCCAGCCAGATCATGATCTCGTACTCGTTGCTGCCGCTAGCCGTCGAACTCGTGAAGAGGTCGTACGCGACGTCGGCGATGAGGGTGCCCGAGTACGAGTACGAGTACTTCATGGTCGTGGGGATCGACGTGATGCTCTTGATCTGCTTCTTGGTGAAGACCAGCGCGGCGTTCGAGTACGACTTGACCTCGGTCGGGGCACCGGCCCAGCTGTACGACGTGTGCCAGGCCACGGTGTTGCCGCTCACCGTGTCGACGCCCGTGCACTGGCTGCCGGAGGTGGCGGCCTTGGCGTTCCAGAGGTTGTTGTAGACGATGTACTTGCCAGCCTTGGACAGACGCCACGTGCCGCACATTTCGGCGGCCGACACGGAAAGCAGCGCGGTGACGAACAGCGCGAGGAAGCCCTTCATATTTTGGTGTTCGACGTCGACTTGGAAGACTTGTTGAGCTCAAGGAAAATCGCTGAATGGGGTCTCTGAACGAGTGCCTAGCGAAATGGACCACGCACTCGTCACCAGTGGCGTGATGACCTCCACGACGGCATTCCTCTGTTCGGCGCGAGTGAATCCTGCTTGCAATCGACTCCTCGGGGCGGCTGATCCTGGTCCTTTACGTCGTCTAACGGCAGCTGGTTTCGCGAGTCAAGCATGGCGAAGCATCCTTTTCATCGGCCGACGGATCGCTTGACGCTTTGGGGTGTTCGTAATGCGGGACTATGGAGATCTCACCCAGCTTGCACGCTCGTTGGTGCCGTGAGCAACGCGATCATCGCTTTCGGATGAACCGCACGGCAAGCCACCTGCCCACAGCAACACGAATTGGATCAGTGCACTTCAAGCACTTGGCTTTGTGGGCTTCGTCCAGTTGAGCGAACGAGGCGAACTGCTGTACAACATTCAGCAGAGACCTGGGCGTCCTTCGTTTTGTTTCCATTGTCGAGTGAATTGTGCGCTTGATGGGTCCAAGGGGTGAAAGCTCGTCTTCGTAGGCGACGGAAGGCAGCGAGGAATGCACTACATATATTCAAGCCGAGACACCGAGCACGAGATGCGGATCCCGTGCCGCACAATCCGTCTTTCGTCGCTGCCACCTGGTGGCACATCTTGCAGTTAGTAATTCGCTCCATGACATCTTGACGCTCACCACGAGCGCTCCATACGCTGGTCCAGGTGGTCGGCAGCGGAAAAGTGCACAGCGGCTGACATCAACCCGAGTTCTTTGGCACAGCAGCAGCAACGTTTGCACCGGGTTTGCCGCGGCGATTGGGCAGGTAGAAGAGCACTACCGCACGCAGAGGTCGATTTGCTTCGAGCTTTCATATCTTTCCGCCCCACCGTCTCAATGTGCCCAAACTCGAGAAGAAAAACTCGAGAAGAATGCTCGCATTCTATCGTTGAAGCTTGTGAACTTGCAACCTTTCACCAGAAAGTTTTCTCGAATTGGTAAATCATTGTTTTTCGCTTTGAGATGGCAGCACCAACTTGTAGAGACTTCGACGCACTTGATACGAACCTTAAGTATACTGTTGTTGCAATGCCGTTAGTTGCCGGCACTCCCAGCAGCATCTTGAGACAGGTTGACCATACTCCCTCCACACTAGGCAAGCGAACGGATCCCTCCAAGTTCAAAGTCCGTGCAAGCTGAGTCGGTCGATTGGTTCGGTTTCACGCTTGCTCGTTCAGAAATTTGCGGCAGGCCGATGCCCATTGTGGCGTTGCCGCCGCGGTCGAGCAGAGAACGCTCTTCACTCCGTCTACCTGCCCGCAACGCAACGGGACATGGATCTCGGCGGGGTCTAGCTAAATCGCCTGTCCATCGGACACTGCAAGCATCATAGCGTGAGCATCAAATAAGGCACCAGCATTACGTCGTTTCTCTTCGCACTCGTTCGATCGGGATTCGCTCGCCCTGTTCGCCGCGAACAGAACAAATTTGCCGCTATGGGAATTTCTGTCTGCCGCCACCTGCAGTAGACTCGACCATGTGCCATCAAGTTGACGGTCAAACTCGCTGCTCTCTACATCGCGCCTGGAACCGACGACCGTCGCAATACGCAAGGACACTCAGAGGGAATACACTTGAGTGCCGCCTGTTGTTGCAGCAGCTTGAACGGCTGGACGACTGGGATGTTGTGAGTGCGATGGGGAAGGCCTTGCTCTCACGACTGCCTCGCGCAGACCTCTCGTGTGCCACCGACAGCCTTTCATTCTCCAATTTACTTCCTCTGCAAGAGCCCCACCACCTTAGCTTACCAACGATGAAGGGATTCTTCGCTGGTGTCGTCGCTGCTGCCACTTTCGCGGTTGCCTCTGCCGGAGACTACTGCGGTCAATGGGACTGGGCTAAGAGCACCAACTACATCGTGTACAACAACCTCTGGAACAAGAACGCCGCTGCGTCGGGCAGCCAGTGCACAGGTGTCGATAAGGTGAGCGGTTCTACCATTGCCTGGCACACGTCGTACACCTGGACGGGCGGTAAAGCCACCGAGGTGAAGTCGTACTCGAACGCCGCGCTGGTCTTCACCCCGAAGCAGCTCAAGAGCATCTCGACCATCCCGTCCAAGATGAAGTACTCGTACTCGTACTCCTCGTCTAACACGTTTGTCGCCGACGTCGCGTACGACCTCTTTACGAGCTCCAGCGCCAAGGGCAGCAACGAGTATGAAGTCATGATCTGGCTGGCTGCCTACGGCGGCGCTGGCCCCATCTCCAGCACGGGTAAGGCCATCGCCACGGTGAAAATCGGCAGCAACAGCTTCAAGCTGTACAAGGGCCCGAACGGCAGCATGACTGTCTTCTCGTTCGTGGCCACCAAGACCATCACCAACTTCTCGGGTGACCTGCAGAATTTCCTGAGCTACCTCACCAAGAACCAGGGCCTGCCATCCAGCCAGTACCTGATCACCCTCGAGGCTGGCACGGAGCCGTTCGTTGGCACGAACGCCAAGATGACCGTGTCTTCCTTCTCGGCTGCCGTCAACTAAAGAGGCAGGCATCACAGACAGCAGCGATACCCAATTCAATCCTACACAACCATCGTATGAGTGCAGTTAAACAGTCCTAACGTGAAAATCAATTGCCATGTTGAACGAAAGTTGCCTTTTTTCAGGAGTGATGGTCGTTGAGTTGCCTTTTTCAGGAGACGCAACCGCCGCATCGTCACTTCACTCTGACCGACATGCAACGACGGACCCGTGTTGAAGCTGCTGTGGCCCCTTTGCCGGCGCACCCTTCCCGTCTGAAGAGCGTGAGATCTCGAGCTGCTGCTTTGGTGACCGGCACACAAGACTTTCGAAAACTCTACGATGACGAGGACGACCCGGCGGAAGGCAACGACGTCCGAGTCAAGCACACATCTGCTTCCTATAGTGACGAGCTGCTGACCGCCTTCAAGCGGAAGACGCAGCAGCTGTGTGACGAGACGCGTGAGCAGTACGAGCAAAAGATCGAGCGCCAGGAGGTCCAGCACGAGCGGCAGGTACAAGCCCTGCAACGCCAGCTTCGAGAGGTGGTGGGCTCTTGTGTGTCGCTCGCCGAGCACGAACAAATTCTAGCCACGACGGCAAAGGAGCAACAGCGACAACTTGAGGAGATTCGCAGGCTCCATCGGTCCCAGGCTCATGAGATGGAACAGCGCTGCGACGAGAAGTGGCAGGCTAAGGTTGCAGGCGTGAAGAAGCAGCGCGACCAGGACAAGGCTGCACTAATGCAGCGGATCGAGCAACTCGAGCTGCAGAAGAATGACGCCACCGCTGAAGTTAAGGAGCACGAGCTGTCGGAACTGCGTTGGAGCGAGAAGCTCGAGGCGGCCGCCCGCGCGAAGGAGGCCGTAGAGCAGCGCGTGGAAGACGCGAAGAAGCGCCTCGACCAAGCGTGCCGGATCATTGTTGCTCTAAAGACTCGCCTGCGCCATCATGCACGACTGGCGCGGGACTTGGAGTCGCAGCGAGACAAGACGGTCGAGACGCGCGACGAGGTGATGCAGTGCAAGCTGGCGTATGCAGAGCTCAAGGGCGACCTGGACACCCGAGCTGCCGGTCTGGAGAGGGAGATGGAGCACGCGCAGCGTGCGCTGGCCGACGAGAGAGCGAACTCGTGTGCTCTGCAGGTAAGCACAGCATAGGAACGCTCTCTGGGGACCAACTAACGCAGTATGCCCGATGACCAGAGCGAAGTGGCAGGACTCCGCGAGCAGTTGCAGCGGCAGCAGTGCTCGAACGTGGAACTCACAGCCAAGACAACGCTGGGCTCGGAGCATCACGCCGCCGATCGCAAGAAGCTCCGCAGGGAGATCGAGGCGCTGCGTGCGGCTCTGCAGGCGGAGAAGCAAGCGGTGCAAAGCGCCACTGCGCGACTAGACAAGACGCAACAGCGTGCCGCCGAGGCGCAGCTTCAACACCAGGTACGAGTATGCAACGTTAGTCCAGGCCCTCGGCGCCATACTAACAACACTACTGGCTGCAGACACTGGTGCAGGGCCTGCGCACGCGGCTGGAGCTCCAGCAGACCGCGGAGGTGGCGCTCAAGCGGCAGACGCAGCGGCTCCACCGACGCGAGCAGCAGCTCAAGGCCGCCGTGGAGCGGCTGCACGCGGAGAACAAGCGGCTCGAACAGGAGCTGCACGGCCGCGACGCGTCCACCGAGGCTTGGGCCAAGAAGCTCTTCGGCCAGCGGCAATGACTGCCCAAGCAGAGGCCAAGCAGAGCCGCGGCGACGTCATCGACTTGCGACTAAAACCGAGACAGGCGAAACGGGCATCTCGGTTCGAGAACCTTCTCGATACGGAGGCATTTGCCGCCTCGCCACCGAGCAGCAGCACCAGCGCTGGCCAACCTCGCCACGCATTCGGTCGACGTTGTCGATGCTCAGCGAGCGCCTACTAGCCATGTGCGCGTGCGTCCAGCCGCCGTAGCAACCGCGGCAAGGCCGGCAAGTCATTGATCGCGATCTGGCAGATTGAGTGGCTGCCAAACGGTTAGATCCGTTTGGTGTCAGACATTCGGTCTGGTAGGTACATTACTTATTACAGGGCCTAATCGATTATCACAGGTACACTTAGACTGTTTCTTTATCAACTTGACATTGGGTTGTCGCAGGGCTATCATATTGGACAGGTTCTCTATTAAGTACGTTCTGGAATCGCCTGGTCGTTGCTTGGCAAGCCCCCCGCGCGAGCCACTTTCGTTTCGTCGGCTCCGGCAGAAGCTCAGCACCCAGGACCTTCCTCTCTCTCTCCTTCGGCCCCCCATCGAACCATGTCCGTGATCGGCGTGGACTTCGGCAACGTGGACTGCGTGATCGGCCAGGCCAAGCGCGGCGGCATCGACATCATCCTGAATGAGAACTCCAACAGAAAGAACCCCAACATGGTCTGCGTGCAGGGCAAGCAGCGCTTCATCGGCGAGGCGGCCATCAGCATGGCCCGCATGCACTACAAGAGCACGGCCACGGACATCAAGCGCCTCATCGGCCGCAAGTTCAAGCACCCGGAGGTGCAGCAGGAGATCGCGCAGCTCGCCTACAAGTGCGTGGAGCTCGCCAGCGGCGACGTGGGCATCGTGCTCAACTACAACGACGAGCCCGTGACCTTCTCGTGCGAGCAGGTGGTGGCCATGATCCTCAACAAGATGCAGAACATCGCGGCCGCCGCCAACGAGGGCGTCAACCCCGCCTACTGCGTGCTCTCGTGCCCCGGCTTCTACACCGACGTGCAGCGTCGCGCCCTGCTCAACGCCACCAAGATCGCCGGCCTCAACTGCCTGCGTCTCATGAACGAGCACACGGCCATTGCGCTGGCCTACGGCATCTACAAGTCGGCCCGCAACCTCTTCCACGAGACGGAGCCGCAGCACGTCATGTTCATCGACCTGGGCCACGCCAGCTACACGGTCTCCATCGTGGCCTTCGTGCAGGGCCGCCTCACGGTCCAGTCGGCCGCCTTCGACCGCTTCCTCGGCGGCCGGGACTTCGACATGGTCATCGCCGAGGATGCGGCCGCCAAGTTCGCCGCCAAGTTCAAGACGAACCCGCTCGAGAACCCCAAGTCGCGTCTCAAGCTGCTGTCGGCCTGCGAGAAGGCCAAGAAGAACCTGAGTCCGTACGGCGTGACGGCCACGCACCTCAACATCGAGTGCCTGGCCGACGACCGCGACTACCACTCGCAGATCACGCTCGAGGAGTTCGAGGTGCTCATCGCGCCGCTGCTGGAGCGTCTGGACGGCCCCATTGAGCGCGCGCTCAAGGACGCCGGCGTGGACAAGTCGCAGCTGACCAACGTGGAGATCGTCGGCGGCGGCACCCGCGTCACCAGCGTCAAGCGCCACCTGGCCGAGGTGCTGGGCCTGGACAAGGAGCAGCAGAACTTCGGCCTGAGCACGACGCTGAACGCCGACGAGTCGGTCGCCCGCGGGTGCGCGCTCAACTGCGCCATCCTGTCGCCCATGTTCAAGGTCAAGGAGTTCAGCGTCACGGACCGCGTGCACCTGCCCGTGCGCGTGTCGTGGGACGGCAGCGCGTCGACGGCCACGGACGCCGCGGACGACGACGAGGACGTCAACATGGAGGCGCCCGCCTCGGAGGACAGCTCGCTGGTCATCTTCAACCGCAAGGACGAGTACCCCAAGACCAAGCGCATCACTTTCCGCCGCGACAAGGCCTTCTCGATCGACGCCGTGTACGACGAGTCGGCCAAGGCCTACCTGCCGCCTGACTACGTCATGGACATCGGCAAGTACACGATCTCGGGCATGCCCGCGCAGGAGGCCGGCGCCGAGATCCCCAAGATCCGCGTGAACGTGCAGCAGGACATGAACGGCCTGTTCTCGGTGGCGTCGTCGCAGCTGATGCAGGAGATTAAGGAGGAGGAGAAGCCCGTGGAGGCTGAAGGAGAGACGAAGGAGGGCGACGAGAAGGAGGAGAAGAAGGAGGACAAGCCCGCCGAGCCCAAGAAGAAGCGCTTCCGCAAGATCGAGCTGTCTGTGCAGGCCCAGGTTGGCGGTCTGTCGTCTGCCGACGTGTCCGCGGCCACCGAGCAGGAGCTCAAGATGGCCCAGCAGGACCGCGTCATCGAGGACACGTTCAACAAGCGTAACGAGCTCGAGAGCTTCGTGTACGAGATGCGCAACCAGATCTCGGACAAGCTGGCGGGCTTCATCACTGGCGAGGAGAAGGGCAGCCTCGAGACGAAGCTCATGGAGACGGAGGACTGGCTGTACACGGACGAGGGCTTCGACAGCACCAAGTCGGTGTACCAGCAGAAGCTGGACGACATGCGCAAGCTGTCGTCGCCCGTGGAGTTCCGTCAGAAGGAGAGCACGGAGCGCGGCGTGGCCCAGGCCGAGCTGACGGCCGTGCTGGAGGAGTACAAGCGCATGGTGAACTCGGGCGACGACGCGTACTCGCACTGGACCGAGGAGGAGAAGACCAAGCTGCGCCAGACGTGCGTGGACGCCGAGTCGTGGCTGTTCGACGGCCTCACGAAGCAGGCGGACCTGAACCCGACGGACGCGCCCGTGATCACGTCGGCCTCCATCCGCAGCAAGATCGTGGCCGTGCGCGCCGTGGCCCTGCCGATCACGACCAAGCCCAAGCCGCTGCCCAAGGTGGAGACGCCCGCCGCCCCGGAACCGACGACGACGGAGACCCCCGCCGACGACAAGAGCGAGGCCGAGAAGATGGACCTGGACTAAGTGGCCCGTGACGCGCAGTCGCAGGCATTTTGCATATGAAGGGTGCTGCTCGCGGCCACCGCGCTCCAAGTAGACGCGCACGCAGGCCAGCAAGTTCGTTCACGCGCGCGTTCGTAGTCTTTCCGGTAGAAACCATCCATACAAAAACAATCTTTCGTTGCTAAAAGTTGCCTTTCAAAGGTTAAATCTGCACAACGTCAGTACTATTCCCTTCTAAGTACGATTTTAAAGCTCCATTCATCTCGTGAAGCGACCAGCTAGGACGCACATTATGGCCAGGTACGTCGTCTTCGTGGCGTGCTGCTCGCCCCGCGGGGCCGCGCGCGCCGTGACCACCGTTCTGGCCGGATGGCCATTGTACTGACGATTGCAACCGTCCTTGTTTCACGTCGCGTAGTACCGGGGAGAGCGAGTTCAAGCGCGTGCAGGAGGACGAGGAGGAGTTCCAGAAGGGCCCGCTGTCGGTGCTCATGCACAGCGTCAAAAACAACTCGCAGGTGCTCATCAACGTGCGCAACAACCACAAGCTGCTGGCCCGCGTCAAGGCCTTCGACCGCCACTGCAACATGGTGCTGGAAAATGTCAAGGAGATGTGGACCGAGGTGCCCAAGGCCGGCAAGGGCAAGAAGGCGGCCAAGCCCGTCAACAAGGACCGCTTCGTCAGCAAGATGTTCCTGCGTGGAGACTCGGTCATCCTCGTGCTGCGGAACCCGCACGCGTAGTGGGATATTGCGGAACTGGTCGGAATAGACACTAGCAGGAGGTGCACACCGAAACCTCTGCAGCCTCTGCCCCCAGTGTGTGCCGTCGTTCTCTACCGATTGATTTTGTGTGTTGATTGTAGTTGACATTCATTCGAGTGTTCGCCGCTCCACCCACAGAGGGTTTTCGTTCGTGTACAGTCAGCCAGATCATGTCCTCGTTAATGGAGCTGCCGACGGAGTTGCTGGAGCACAAGGTGTGCCAGTTTCTGGACGTGGCCAGCATCTCGCACCTTAGTCTTGCGAATCGCCGTCTGCAGAGGGATATTACGCTCTGCTCTGGGCTCTGGGCGATGCTGGTGACCCGCCACTTTGGCTACGT
>JAABLL010000010.1:0-12308 GCA_012295475.1 Phytophthora gonapodyides | reverse complement strand
CCGACGAGCGTCAAGCTGATTCAGCTGTACGCTGAAGTGATTCGACAGACCCACCTTGTGCCACGAGTGAACGCTGCTGGGACCGCAAAAGCGCTCCGAAAGCTGGCGTTGTAGCAATGGTCTGGCAAGAGAGCTATGGTAGAAAACATTGTCAACTTCATTCATTCAACAATATATTGGTCTTGCCACCATTTTAGCGTTGCTGGTGGTTGACAAAGCGCATGGCGAGCCCAGCCAGAACACGAAAGAAGACGAGAATCCCGATGAAGATGGCGGTGTACTGCGCGATATGTTCGTGCTTGACGCCAAAAACCACCTCGACGTACGCTTTGACGGGGATTTCCCCCACCTTTGCAGGGGCGTCCTTCACAATGCGGCAGCCCAACGGGTAGTCGGACAGATCCAACGAGTCCACTCCCCCAGGACTAACAGCAGCAACCATGACGTCGATCAGCTGATCATTGGAGCAATCACCGAAGACGATCCCCACGAGCGCCGAGAACGTGTAGCGGTGCGGTGCGATGGCGTAGATCCACTTGTATCCCTGCGGTATCTGCAGCGTCGGGGGGTTGAAGCCGGTGAGCATGAGGCCGATCGAGTTGATCAAAACGCCCAGGGTGGTGGCCACCTCGATACTCGGCGAAACAAAGATCGTCAGCTGCGTCAGGTACGCCTGGAAGAGGACCAGCAGCGACAAGTTGATCCAGTAGAGCACGGCCTCTGTGAAGCCCGTGAAGCCAACCATCGGGTAGTACACTACCATGAAGATCAGAGCTCCGGAGAGCACGTACGGGATTTCCACAACCGTGAGGCTGACGAAGTACCAGAAGCTGTTGTACGTCTGCGCAGCTCGCTCGCGACAGAAGGCGGCACGCTCCTCGAAAACCATGGGCAAGCCACTCATGAAGGACACCATGGAGATGAACATTGTCGAGAGGTAGACCATGCCAAGCCCGCTGTTGATGCCCTCGTACGTGTCGTAGTCGGCTCCCAAGTAGACGAACCCGAAGACCAGCCCCAGCACTAACGAGATCCCGAATCGCGTCAGGTTGTACGACGGCGTGCGCCAGTACGCGGTGAAAACGCGCCCAAGAAGAAACCGCAGTTGCGTTGCATTGCTGGCTGCGCGCTTGCTACCGTACGTCAACGCCTGCAGTTGTGTTGAGGGCTGGAACAGGCCGCTTTCCGAGAGCCTATCGACCAGCAGAGCCTTGTTCGTACTCGCATTGAAATACTCGACAAAGTCCACTCCACCGTTCGACCCCTGGAGATCAGCAATGGAATCCGCTTCGTCGTGAACGCTCACGCCTGCTCCGATGACTTCGAGCATCCACGCGGAAGGGTTGTAGCCTTTTCTACATGGCGGGACGCTAGGAATGGCTTCGAAGTACTTGACAACCAAGTCTCCTCCATGCCCCAAATCGCCAAAGTACACGGTCTCACCTCCGTTCTTCAAGAGCAGCAGCTTGTCGAAGAGGAAGAACATGTCCGAGGACGGCTGGTGGATCGTACACAACACGGTACGCCCCGAGTCGGCCACTCGGCGTACGCCGTCCATTATCACCTTGGCGGAGCGAGCGTCGAGGCCGCTGGTAGGTTCATCCAGGAAGAGCACGCTGGGCTGTGCAGCCATCTCGACGCCAATAGTGAGGCGCTTCATCCTCTCCATGGAGCTGCCGCGAATGATCCGATCAGCGATTTCTTCAAGCCCCAGCAGCTCCAGACACTCGGCTACCGTGTCGATCTTGATTCGATCGGGAACATCAGAGCCCTGACGGAGAAATGCCGAGAAAGTGAGGGCCTCGCGGAACGTGGCTGCACTCGAGTGGATGTCGGTTTGTTGACAGTATCCCGTGCACCGACGTACGCTCAGATCGGTGGCTGGAAACCCGTTGAGCAGAACTTCCCCCTTTATGGTTCCGTCGGTCTTTCTGCCAGCAATCACGTCCATGAGCGTCGTCTTGCCTGCGCCGGTAGAGCCCATGAGTGCTGTCAGCGTTCCTGGAAGAGCGTAGCCCGTGATCCCCTTGAGCAACTCCAAATCTTGCGCTGGTTCTCCCCTTCCGGCAGGCACTTGGACAGTGTACCACAAGTCCTTGAACGCGACGGTCACCGGCTGCACCTTGACTTTCTGGTGGGGGTTCACACTGAGCACGATGTCGTTCCTACTGGAGCGGCTTGGACGAGGCGACGACAGCAGGCTGTAGTCTTCACGGTTGCTTTTCGATTCATGAGGGAGTGCGATGTTTTCCGGTCGCTCGTGTCGATGATGTTCGAGAACCTGACACGACAAAACCATCAACGCGACGTAGCTGGCGACCAGGAAGATGACGCCGTAGACGACCCAGGCTTGCTCAGTCGGAATGTCGAACAAGCTCAGCGAGTATTCGCCCATGGTTTGGTTGTAGGCGGAGCAGTAGTCGACGCCCTCGTACGTGCACACGTCGAGCTTGCTACTGCGGTACTGACTCACTGCGATACTGCGAACCGTCCAGGCGACCGGATCAAGCCAATAGAGCCACACCAACCAGTCTGGGATGCTGTCCTTGGCCACGATGAAGCCTGCAAAGAGTACAAACAGGAGCAGCATGCACATCGCCACAGGCTTCGCGATGTTCAGGTTCGGCGCCGCCGCCGCCAGAAAGAAGTACAAGCCAGCGAAGATCAGGATCATGAGCACGAGGAACAGCTCGAACAGCAGAAAAGCGCCGGCTTCCGTCACCAAGCCGCCCATCCAGTACACCAGCGACCCGAAAACGAGGCTCTCCATCAAAGCCAAAGGGATCTGACTGAGCGAACACGCCAGCACGAACGTCGACGTGCGGTAAAAGTTGGCAGCGCGTTGCTTGTAAAACACGCCGCGTTGATCGAAGAACACGACCAAATTGCCACCTTGGCCAAGCCCCAGAAAGAGCGACGACGCGAAAATGACCCCAGTCGCCACCTGCGCGTCGGCGAGATCCATTTGGTAAAACAGACTGCCAAACATGAGCCCCACGACGACGACGAGAGTCAATCGTGCCTTAATGAAGGCGTTGTTTCGCTTCGTCAAGATGGCTTGGCGCTTCAAGAGCGTCCACATGCTGGCGCCGAAGCTTTGCTGGAACTCGGGGACATCATCCATGACCTTCGCCATGATACGAGAGCTTTTCCGCTCCAGAGCTTCGCGTGCATCGGCCTCCGCTTCGAGAAGCTGGAAGAGCGACGAGTTCGCCCACTTTTCAGCGTATTCTCGAGCAAGACGCGGCGGGGGCTTGGGGCCCTGGGCTGGCTGCTTCTCGTACTGTTCTTGCTGCGGAGTGGCGATTTCACAGAAGAAGTCGGCGATGTCTTTCTCGGGTGGACAGATCATCCCCAGCGTCTCNACGACGAGGTCTGGGAAGTGCTCGAAGACACTGCGCACAGCCTTAACAGCTATCGCGTTGTCCTCAGGAGATCCGCACGTGAGAGAAGCCTCCGCGTTTTCGCTGAGCTTGGCACCGCAGCATTCGTGCGCGAACTCGAACGTTTCCCGTATCGTCAACGCCGGCAGGTGCGTCTCGGTCTGCGGCACGTAGTTGACGAACTGAGGAAGGCGCTTCAAGAGCGTCTCGCGAGGCACGCCGTTGTACGTGACGTCGCCTTTCAGACTGATGTTGCTGTCCATGGGGAACCTCCCGCTTAGCAGCTTCATGAGCGCCGACTTGCCCGAGCCAGATTGACCGAGCACGAGCGTCATGGTTCCAGGCCGGAAGGACCCGCTCACGTCCTGCAGAATGGGTTTGCGCACGGAATGGGTCTTGGAGACCCGCGACGCGACCGCTTTCAACACCTCGTTCGTGAGTGTCGGCAGGTCGGACGTGGTGGTCTGCTGCTCCTTGGTTGCCAGTGTCGCCATCTCGGCCGAGAGCGAGACGTGCTTGAAGCGTACGCCCATCCGTGGGATGTCGCCTCCCAGCGCCGTCTCGACCTTGTTGGCGATGTCTTGGTGCAGAGTCATGGGGCCGTGAGCCAGCATGCCCGTGGCCGACACGTACGCGATGCCAGGCGGCATTTTCGAGGCTTTTCTTGACGCGGAGCTCTGTCTTGGCCACAGCGAATTCAAAAGTGAGTGCATGAAAGCCGGCAGCATTTTGCCGCTTGTGCTTTGGTTGTCTTGCCATCATCCATCCCACTTTGCCACTTCAACATCATTCTTGGATGGTTCTCAGACACGCACCGAAAAGGGATCGAAAACACTTGCCACTTTGCCACTTTGCCACTTTGACTCTCTTGTTGCAGCCCAAGTCCCGTCCTGAAACTACGTCGCACAAGCATTGTTCAGTGTATTCAGTTTTTGAGGCTTCTTCTCGCTCGAGCATACTGCTTTTCTTCCGCACGTCGTCTTGCAAAGCCCGAAGGTCGGGCGCCAACCAACGCGTGCACATACGGAGGCGCGCGTGGTGAAGCTGCCGTAGTTGGCGCGGTTCCGTGTTCTTGATGCTCTAGCGGCCAAAGCCATCCGGTCGTTCGCAAGTGATGGCACGAGAGCAACCCTTTCGCTCTCGCTTTGGCCTCGGGCGGCGGCTTCACCTTCTTGGACTTGGCCGCGCTCACACGACCGAGGACGGCGTGAGGACAGACTTGGGCTGCTGCAGCGCTTGCTTCTTGGGCGAGGGTGACAGATCCATCTCTCCGTCCGACTCCTTGGCGTCTGCGAGCTCCCCCTCACCGTCGCTCCCGCTGCTGCTGGTGCTTGTGCTGTTTGGTGCGTCTTGGTCGGTGGCGCCGCTCTCGTCGACCGTCGCGGCGGCTTCTGCTACTGATACATTGTGAATGGGGGTGCTGCCAATCTCCTCGAGAGACGCATCTGCTTCTGCTTCCGCTGCTGCCACTTCGGCGGTGTGTGCAGGCGTCTGGATGATCTCGATCGTGACTTCCGCTTGGGCACTTCGTTCGTGCTCGGGCGCTTCAACTGATACGGTTGGCATCGGCGGCATTGAAGCAGGCAACGAGGTCGATAATGTCGTCGGAACTGATGACGACATTGCTTCCGGAGTCACTTCGGACACGGCCGTGTCCACCGGCGTCTCGGAAAGCCGGGTTTGCAGCGCGGATGCTGCGTTGGGAGGAAGCAGCACAACGGGTGAAGGCCGTGCCTCCACCGCCTCCTTTGCCGAAGGTGCTAAAGTCGCTGGGGCTACCAGAGAAACCGGGGCAGGCGGAACGGCTACCGACGTCGCCTCGCTGGATGCACCTGCTGGTGCCGAGACTGGAGGGTTGGCCCTTCCAGAAGCGGGCGCCGAGGAAGAGTCTGCTCTTGAGAGGCCGTGCGTTCGGGTCGGAGCACTGTTAATGCCTGCAGGGGTGGCTGGGATCACCGGGTCGGGGATGCGTGCGTCCGGGTGGAAAGCGCACACGTCCTCGAAGATGAGTTCTTGTAGCTTCTGCTTCGTCAGGTCCGTGTTCTCAAACGCGAAGTCGAACGGCGTAGGGCACGTCTTCTCCACCGATCGATCCCGCACGAGGCTCAGGTACGGGTGCGCGAGCGCCTCCTGGATCGTGATGCGCTTACGCGGGTCAAACACCAGCATCTTCTCCAGCAGATCGAGACACTGCGGCGTCGCGCGGGGATACACTGACGAGAGAGGCACCTTGGGCTTCTTGGGTTGGCGCAAGATAAAACGCTTTGCCTTGGGGTTCGTAATGAAGTCCAACGAGTCTTCTGGCGGCGATCCCACCACGTCCATGATGATCTTGAGCTGGTGCAGGTAGTCGTGGCCAGGGAACAACGGCCGCCGTCCAAGCATCTCGGCCAGAATGCAGCCAATAGCCCACACATCCATCTGCTTGTCGTACTTGGACGAGAGCAGCAACTCCGGAGCGCGGTACCACCGCGTGACCACGTACTCCGTCAGCCCCGAATCCATGCCCTGGATGCCACGAGCGAGGCCGAAATCGCACAGCTTCAAGTCGCAGTCCGAGTTCACCAGGATGTTAGAAGGCTTCAAGTCACGGTGGAGCACCTCGGCCGAATGCACGTAGTTGATAGCCACGAGCATCTGGTACAGGAAATACTGCACGTGGTCGTCGCTGATCGACTGGTTTGAGTGAATGACGCGGTGCAGATCCGTTTCCATGAGGTCCGTCACGATGTACACGTCGTTGAACTCTTGCAGCGTCGGCGGGCGCAGCAGATCCAGCAGGTTCACCAGGTTCGGGTGGTTCAAGTGGCGCATGAGGCGGATTTCACGCAGAATGCGCTTGGCGTCGATGAGGTCGTTGAAGGCGTTCGGGATGTTCTTGATGGCGAGTGCCTGGCCTGTCTCCGTGTCACTTGCGGCGATCACACAGCCGTACGCGCCTTGGCCAACCGCCTTGATCATCTGGTAGCGCTTGGGGATGTCGAAGTTCGTGTTGCCCACGCGGAACTGGTGATTGTCCCGCTTCGTATCGCGGAACGAGCACCCGCGGGCCAGCGCGACACGGTGGCTCATGGACTGAACCACCGCCCCCGACGGACGAACCTGCGGCGTTGGGGCGTTCGGGTCCAAACCGGGCGAGTTCTCGTCGATTCCATTCCGGGCCGAACTGGCCAGGTTGGTACGAGCCATCGCAGCGAAAGAAGCCATGGACGCCTCGAAACTGATGCTGAGCTGCACTCGCCCACACGTGAACTTAGTCTCGCTGGCAGACAGGAGCGTGTACCACTGCGGCACGGCGCCACGGGCGATGTCGCTGTGGATGACACTCTCGCGAACGGTTCGAGACGTGCTCGCCAGCGCCAGAAACGGCGCCAGGTTCACCTTGGCCACGCCGACAACGCGTTCCGAGGCCTCTCCAGTGCCATCAGCGTCCACAACTTCCCAGGCCTCGATCAGGATGAAGCACGGCTTACCTCGGGACGACCCCGCGAACGGGATCTCGTGCTTGGAGTTCCACTTGGGGTTCCGCGCCTCGTCCGGCTCGCACGTGCGCGTCCTGGCCACGCAGTTCGCGGACGACGTCGGCGCGTACACGTTCGTCTTGCCGTCTGTCACAAGACGGAGTCCCAGGAAGACACGGGGGTTGGAAGGACGCTTGTCGTCGTCTGCTTCCGATCCGTCCGTGTTGTCTTCGTCGTCGATGAAGCCCTGGTCCGAGATCTGCTCGCCGCGGAACACGACGAGGTGGAGCTTGCCCGGCGGGTTGTCGTGCACCGTGTTGCCCACGACGGCGGCCATGGGCAGCGACAAGCTGGACGTGGCGCTGCAGCCGAAGACGGCCGAGGCCGCGATGGGGTCGGCCGAGATGGTGAGGCTCTTGACGCGTCCGTCGGGCGCGAACTCGATGGTGTGCTGCCACTGCTGCGTGAACTTTCGTCCGTTGTCTCGGTTCTTCATGGTCTCTCGGCCAGCCACAACAGCGGTGCAGCCCTCCTTGGCCTGTGCAATGTCCGTGACGAAGAAGGCCGTGATCTCCACCGTCTCGTACAGGATGGAGAAGAAGTGCAGCACGCCATCGAGTCCGTGGTACTCACCCCAGAAAGGAACCGTGGGGGCGTAGTTACTAGTCAGCACCACGTCTCGCGAGAGCTTGGGGAAGAACTGCGGCGACGAGCTGTGCGAGATGAGCAGCTGGCGGAAGGCGAAGTAGAAGCCGCGTAGATCCACCTGCGTAGGGGACGTCTGCATCTGCAGAGCCTCCAGGCCCTCCACCGAGAGACTGGACGTCGTGTGGCGCACTCCTTCCTCAATAGCGGCCTGCATCATCTCCACCCACATGTCCTTCTCCAGCTCCGTCGCGCAGCACAAGTGGAAGTGCTTGTGGCCCTGCGTCTCCAGTAAAAAGCCGTGCGCCTTGCCGTAGTTCTCGGGTCTCACCTTGCTGATGATCATGCGGCCGCGCAGGTTGCGCGCGCTGCGAGCCTCCTCCTTCGAGTTGTAGTACGTGAGCGTGGCGCCGTCCAGGATCAGGTAGCGCTCTTCCCAGCGCGGAAGCCAGTCCCCTTTCTTGCGAACGTAGCCCTCCCAATGCACCTCGTGGGCCACGGCCGCGGGCGTCGAGGCCGCCGACGAGTCCGCCAGCAGGTCGTCCAGGTTGTGCTCGTTGCCAGTGCTGGCGCCGTTCGACAGCGCGCCTAGCAGCAGGTCGCGGCCTTGCAAGGGCAGCTCCGGCTGGGACTCCATGGGGCAGGAGTGATGGTCGTCAGTCCTGGAGCGCGGAGTTGGTCTCCTTTTTGACTGAATGGAACCTCCCGTCGAGGCTAAAATAGCTTTTTCACGACGGGACAATGCTGAAGTGGTGCCGTCTTTTCAGCACGGTTGACTTGATGAAAGTATGCATGCGACGCCCGATACAAACGCAAGGGAAACAGAAGCTGGCAACGGCGCGGACCTGCGCTGCGCTGCTTGCCGGCACTGCTGCTGGGCCGATCGACACCGCGCTGAGCCGTCCTATCCAAAGCCCAATAATGCCGGCGACTAGAAGAGAGATACATGTACAAGCAGAACAGCGAGAGCGGACATTTGCGCAGCTTGGTCACCTGGCGCACGGCCTTGAACTCGAAGCAAGTTGCAATAGCTGCCAAACTTTTAAACACTTTAAACACAGTCAGCGGCTGGCTTTGGCTTTGTCTCGAGGTGATGGTGCTCAGTATACTTCATAGCTCATCATGGCTCATGGCATTGCCTCTGGCGGCCAAGTTTAGCTGCTGCACGTTGAAGTGGGCTGTTACGAAAGGGGAACGCACTTGCACGCATTGAGCATGGACGCGCTGCTGGAGCTGGAGCTGCCGGACGCCGAGGGGGACGGGGACGGCGCGTTCGAGGCGCTGGTGGCCGTCAACCTCCGCTGGCTGGGTCGCTACGCGCGGCTGCACCCGAGCTTCAGCGTGGAACCAGCGCTGCTGGAGCGCAACAGCCTCTGGATGAACGCCTCTTTCCAGAAGAGCCGCATGACCACGTCGGCCGCGTCTCCGCAGGCCAAGGGCCTCATCAGGAAGCACCGCGAGACGGTCGCGGAGCGTCTTCGTTCGACTCCATTGCCGCACTCCGAGTCGCCCTTCTCCACGTGCGTCGTGGACCCCATGGCTGTGCTCATGTTCGCCTCCTCCATCGACCGGTGTCCGCACAACAACTTGGTACACGTAGCCAGCTGAGAACGTTAATGCTACGGAGACTCACTTCTCGTCTATTGCGCTTGAACAGGAGGATCTACTGGCAGAAGCCTGGGAACTACTGCAGTGTGCGTCCATCCGAGCACACGCACTCCGGTCCGGTACGATGAAAGCCTCCGTAACGAGGTAGCTTGGTCTGTAGCTGATGAGCTTTGTGACAGGCTTCGCGGGCTGCGTCTTCCGGTTCCTGACACAGTTCACGGAGACTCAGAAGCGAGTACGATGCAAATTGTGTTCAAAACGAATTGCAGCGTGACGAGCAGGTTCTGACGCTGCTCGTGCTTGTGCTGTGTACAGATTCCGTGTTTGCGGTTGCTGGTCTTGCTCGCCGAAGAGAACAGCAGTGCGGTGGTAAATGCCTGCAAAGTTGCAGCCCAGGGGCAATTCTGGCAGCCCAACATGTTCGTGTTCTCGCTCCAGAAGCGCCACCAAGACAACTCGACGTTGTGCGAGCTGGCAACGAGGCTGCTCGAGTGTTTTTCCGAGGAAATGCCGATTCCGCCGCCTATCGTCCTGGACCAGTACGACGAGGACAGAGAGGTGTTCGCTCGTCTTGCAGGGGAAACCAGTCCGCTTCGTGTCGCTATAGGTCTGTCTTCGCCGTTGAAGAGCCCCGATAACGGCATCGCTCTCCCCCTTCTGGCTGGTAACTATCGGAGCCAAAGTCCACACCGACCGCTGTTTTCGCCTACAACGACGATATCCAAGCTCTACCAGGAAGCTCCTTCTCCGTATTGCCCCACCATGAAGTTACCGTTGACGCGTCCACCGACTTCCCCAGTCGATCAGAGTCGCCGAGCGAAGATCTTCAGCATGCCGAAACTTGCAGCGGTGGAAGGCCAACGACAGTACCGCTGCAACACGCCTAACGCGCCTCCATCTCGAGTAGAACGGAGTGTCGACGTTCAGGCGACTCGAACGCTTGATCCGCTCTTTGGTTCCCCTCCACAGAGCCCCGACGGAAGCAGCCCCAGCAAGCCGCGCGTTGTTGTCTCCGAAAAGTACTTGTGGAATCCGGAATGCATCAACTCGGTGAGCGGCTTCGAGTGGTGGTGGCGGTCGCTGCCACAGAACCACGCCAACCTTGAGCCAACCCAGAAGCTGAAGATGGTCACCAAGGCCGCTGTGCGCTTACACTCGAAAGGAGAGTTGCATCGCGCCATCGAACTCTATCTACTGGCCTTGTCTTCAGAGACCAACGACGAGGTCAAGTTCAGGCTGCGAATCAACCTGGCCTGCGCATACGAAGCAGCGAACGATCTACCATCGAGTACCGAGGAGTTCCGTCTCGCGCTGGAGCTCAACAATAACGACCCCTACGCGATCTACAAACTCGGGAGCGTGTTAACTTCACTTGGTGAGTTCGAAGAAGCGCGAACGCTCTTCGAGTCGATTCAAAGCGAGTATCCTCAAGCGATGGAAGGCCTGAGGAATCTTGAGAAAGCGATAGAGGCCCGTGCACAAGAAGAAGAGGCTAGGAAAGCCGCCATTGCAGCCGCCAAGGCACGCCGCTCCCCGCTCAAAGTAGTCTCTCCCAGGGTTTACATCACAACACCCCGAGAACCCGTGGCTCCGTCTACACCGGTGGCTCAATCTCCAGCGCCTCACAGAAAGAAAACACCAGCAGCGAAACGAGAACAGCCCAAGACTAGCGTTACGGTGGGTGATTCTACCGCCGACGTACCAGCAAAGCCTGAAAGTCCCCAGAAGCCCGAGACTGCCACCATTGCTACACTGACAGACGACCATATCGCGTCACCAAACCTGCTAGAGCTGCTGGTGCGACGCTGTCAGGAGGCTCGAATCAATATGCTAGACGTCCTGCGGCAACTAGACCCTCAACAGCGAGGGCTGGTCCACCGAGAAAGCTTCTTGAACCTCGTTCGGATCATCGCGGGTGTCGACGACGTTGACGACGATGCTCGAATGGCTCTTTGTATCGCTCCAAGCGACTGGGTTCTGAAAGACAGCCAGGAGTTCTTGGAGTACGAAGGCTTCATGAATGCTTACACGGACCAGCATCAAAGTGAGGCAGCGATTCTCAGCTCAGGCGAGGTCGTACGCGTCAAACTGCTGATCGATGCTCTCATTCGGCATGACTTAGCCAGCGTCTCGCACCGCAGCGTCTCTGACTGGATGCGTTTGGGAAGCGAACGAGCTGCAGCAAAACTCAACCGAACGTCTTCAGCCTCTGCCTCAGAGCTGAGCTTTTCCAGCGACGATTCTGCTGCAGCATCCGCTCCGCACAAGCCGTCTACGTTGACAAGGAGCAGTGGAGGCACACACAGCTCTCCCGATCTGCACGCCAGCGAAGGGGACCTGATCACACCTCGCACCCACGTTAAGAAGGATCGAGCGCGAGAGGAATGGCTCCTGGCAGCAGAAAAGACTCGGGTCCTTGCCAGAAGACAGCAGCACTGCATGAAGTCTTTGCGAGACATCGCGACGCGAGCTCGAGCGCACATTATCTCACGCCGGAATGCCATGGTGTTTCTTCTGGTGGTGGCCCAGAACGCACAAGACGAACTGAAAGCGCGAAGGCTTCGATGCACCACAGCGAGACAAGACGAGGCTGCACAGATCCAGGTAACCCTCAGCGACGAGTTCCCAGCCCCAACGGTGAGTCTTCAAATGGATCCCGACGCCAGTGAAACGAGTGATGCAGCGCGGCTGAACACTGTCAAAGAGCTGTCGGAGGCAACCTACGATGCCTCCGTGCGAGCTGCACTGGCTCGGTTGTGTGAGAGCACCGATCTCCAAGACCTCAAAACCGTCGCCTCTCGCTTCACAACCTTCTGCCGAGTGCCTTCCTTCCTGTCGAGTGTTCAGGCGCCAGTCGTCGATGAAACTCAAACGCCAGAGCTTGCAGAAGTTGCAGTGTTGAGCTCTTGAGGGCAGATAGATTTGTAACTTTCAGACGATAACCCGCAGTGAGAAATCGCAGCCGTTTGTTGTCCCCCAGTGTCCTTATCACTGTTGTGCAAGCACCGAAAACGCAAAGTACATTCAAAACATATTGATCCGAGTGTCATACGAGTTGCATTATTTATTTTCCAGGTTACAGTTGACATGACGTGCCGAACATATTTCCTCCATTTTCCGACACACTTCCGCGCACAAGTTGGTGCTCACGGGGTGTACATGAAGTCGCGGAGGTACTGGGTCATGTTCTCCGGCTTGGGGACTGTGGCAA
>JAABLL010000009.1:13880-37653 GCA_012295475.1 Phytophthora gonapodyides | reverse complement strand
ACACCAATCGCTGCGGGCTCCGCTTCCTCGACCGAAGTCTCCACATCCAAGTCTTCGGAGCTGGACGACTCGGCTTCAGCATTCTGCGTCTCGACTTCAGAACTTTCGTGCAGGGCACTCACGTCCAATTCTTTAATAGAGGCGCCATCATCAGTACTACCGCTAGCGGCGTTGGAGTCCTCGTCAGCAACATTCTCCGCCGATTCAGCGGACTCTTCCTCCAGCGCATGGGCAGAGCCATCTTCGGATTCTGCCACCTCCGCTTCCACTTCGCTAGAAACAGACATCACTTCTGCGGCATCGGATGAAGCTACATCAGTGGTATCCACGCTCACGATTTCGTCCCCAGCAGTCTCCTTGTCCGAGTATGACAAGTCCAGACCCTCCTGGCGCACTTCCACCTCCACAACATCCTCCGACGCAGCAGTAACGTCTTCACCGGAAGTTTCCTCGATTTCGGCAGCCACAGCTTCGGTCGCGTCTTCGTCAGCAACAGGTGAAGCATCTTCAGCTACGACATCCGCCACTTCGGTATCGGTAGAAAAGGAGGCCTCGTCATCGTCGCCACCAACGGATTCATTCTCTTCACTTGTGTTGATGATAGAATCGACAGCGGACACCTCCTCCACTTCCATTTCAGGAACGGCAATGGGTTCCTCTTCGGTAGCGCCAACTGACTCGGTCTCCTCAATCGGCTGGGCTTCCTCAACTGACTCTGTCTCCGCAGCTGACTGGGCATCGTCAATTGGCTCGGTCTCTTCAGTCGGCTGAGCATCCTCAAACTCCAGTTCACCAAGAGATTCGCCCGTTGATCCATTCTCTTCCACATCTGCTTCCAATGCCAATGGGTAAGACTCTTCATCGACAGGCACCGTTTCCTCCTCAACCTGAATGACATTCTCCTCCTCCACTTGAGCAGCATTGACCTCTTCCATTTGAGCAGCATCCTCCTCAACGACCTTCACATCAACCTCTGCAGCGACATCAACCTCTCCGAGCTGGAGCTCCTCGCCAGATGTGCTTGCTTCCTCCTCCGCTGGGACTTTCTCGGACTCCACAACATCAGCCACCTCAGCTGAAGAAACTTCTGCTTCAACCCCATCAGCCAAGTGATCAACAACTGATTCGTCATTGGCAAACGTCTCCTTCTCCACCGCCTCGGTTGGGCGCTCCAACGAATCCATGTGCACATCGATGTCATCCGATGATGGCAGATCCGTCGTATCATTTTCCACGACGTCTTCCTTCACACGTGCCTCCTTCTTCGACGCCTCATCGTACCCGGCGACCTCGAGAACGGAAGACCACACGAACGAGCCCAAATCCAACGATAGGTCCACCACAGGCTTCGCGTAGCTCTCGCAGAACTCCTGCGACGGAATTTGCTCCTTCACAGTCGCAACCCACGGCTTACCGAACGAGTCGGGGGAAAACGGAATCAGCCTCGCCAGATTGACGAGGTCCTCACCCGACAGATTCGAGAACAGCGCACTCTCACGCACCTTCCACTCGGAGCAGAAGCACGCCTCCGGGTGAGACTGACTCACGTAGTCGCCGACGCGCTCATACGTGAACACATCCAGCTCCTTCTTCAGAGGAACACACTCTTCAGACTCCAGCTCCTGCTCTTCAGTGTCAAGGGCGCGACACTCCCACGCGTCCAACACCACAAAGCTGACGAAAACGGCGCCGAGCGAGAAATACAGCAGCACAGACAACCAAAACACCAGCGAGATCGTACGGATGAAGCAGCCGCGCTTCTTGCCAGAAACCTGGCTGCCAGTGCGCGCACGGTAAGCGCGCTCCAGCACCTCTAGGTTTTCTTCGAGTCGCTTCACGCTCAGCGCTCCATACTTCCCCTTCAGCAATCCCACCAGCTCGCGCTCCTTGCCTGCGTACTGTTTTGCGACAATCGCCACGTTCTTCAGCTTATCGGGCTGGTGCTTCTTGTACAGCTCTTTCAACAAACCCTCCAGCGTTACAGTTGGAGGCTCAGCAACACTAGTCTTCTGGCCTTGGGCGGACGCATTGTGACGCTGACGAAGACCCATCGGCGCGGAGTTGCTGGCCTCCATCCCATTCCGCTGAGGCGGAGGCGGAGGGGGCTGGTTGAATTGACGAGACGGCGGCTGATTCTGTTGGGTCGACGGAGGCAGCCCGTTCACTACTGGCGGGCCATCCATGCCGCCAGAAACTGCATTATTCGATTCATCAGTTCCTTGAGGGACTGTGAACGGTGGAGGAGGGCCACCGAAAGGAGGAATGGTGCCTCCAGAGCGACGCTGGTGAGGCGGCACACGAGCAGCCCGACCCGGAGACACCTTTCCGCTTGGGCTGGGAGGGGCGACGGATCCTTCCGCCGCTTGTTGATCCTGGTTGTTCGCACTGTCGTTTTCCTGTGGAAGAACAAGCGGCGGAGGGGCTTGAGGAGGACCAGCGGCCACGTCGGCACTGAGATCGACATTGCTCGCAGGCGCCGTTGGATGGAAGAACTGTGGGTGCCGTGGATGACCTTGACGTGCCGGCTTTGACTGATCCGACGCGGCTGTCGAGTTCGTGTTAGACTGGACCTTTGCAGAGTTGTCGTTGCTAGTTGTAGCTGCAGCAGCAGCACCGCTACCGGTTTCGAGCCGGGCCTTGAGCGACGACACCTTCGCCGCACCATATCGCTTCGTCAGCTCAGCAAAGAGCCACTTCTCGCGACCCGCATACCTCTTCCCATACACCTTCGCCATCTTCAGCCGCTTCTTGTCAACTTCCGTGAAGAAGTCAACCAGCAACATCTCAAGAGACACTGGCTCCGCTGGCTCAGCCTTCTTCTCTCTCAAAGCAGGAGAGGCAGACCGAGGTTTCGAAACCTCGGATGCCAGGGGAG
The DNA here is from genome assembly GCA_012295475.1 of Phytophthora gonapodyides. NCBI lineage: Eukaryota > Oomycota > Peronosporomycetes > Peronosporales > Peronosporaceae > Phytophthora > Phytophthora gonapodyides. Next base: position 34,778 of record JAABLL010000009.1, on the reverse strand, counting down.
GAGGTGGAGGTGGAGAACCCGCAGGTGGAGCAGCGGGGGCGCTAGCTGCAGCATTTTCGGTGTACGGCACTTCTTGAGACTGGACGCTTTCGTTGAAAGGCACTGCCGTTTGAGACGCGTCGTACTCGGATTGTCCGTCTTCAACCGGAGCTGTCAGCGGCGGTAATACCGTTGGTTGCTCAGCGAAGGAAGAGTCCACACCCGCATCACTTTCCATACCAGGGACAACTGGTGGCGCAAAGGATGCTGCGGTTGGTGGCATTTCTTGTTGAGCTTGCACTCCGTTCCATTCCGTAGCATTATAATCGCCCACACTTCCTTCGGCAGAAACACCGCTCAGTTGTTGCTGCTCAAATGGGTTTTCTTCAGCCTGAGGCATCGTTTCAACAGGAAGCATCGGAACGGCCTGTGAGGGAGACTCCATAAGCGGGATCTCTTCTTGGCTTTGAAGACCGTACGCGTCGTTCTGCGTCTCCGATGGTACAAAATCTTGCTGCTGTGGGTAAGGTGGCGACGGCATAGCCCCCACATTGAACATTGGGGCAGGATACTGCGGTGTAAACTCCTCTGGCGCAGGAGTGGGCACCGAAGACTCGGAGTGTTCCAGTTCTTGAGCAGGGGAAGCTTCCTGCGCGCGTCGTGGGGACATCAGCACCGACTTGAGCTCGTACTCCCCACCAGTAGTCGAGAACGAGTTAGTCTGGGACGTCTGAGCAGCAGACGCAGACGAAGCGACGACCGGGTCCAAGCCCGTTGAGCCAATGGTGAACACAGGGGGGAGGTTCTTCATGGGCGTTGCGCCGCCTGACGCCCACGGGTCCCACAGCGGCCGGTTCGGTGATCGAGGCGAAGCAAGGCCAAACTGAGCGGCTCGATTGCTATCTTTCGGCTGACCGGGGTGAACAGGTGGCACCGGGGCCTGTTCTTGCTGCATGGGAGGCAATGCAGGTTGCGCAGCTGGAGCCGGGGCTGGAGGAGCGACATCGGGTGCTGCACGTTTAAATTCCTCCGTCGTCACCGCCTTCGCGTCGGTCTCTGCTTGTGGATTTACCTCCTCTGCGATGGGTGGGAGCTCATCCACCGCTGGAGCCGCAGTGGTCTTCGTTTTAGCAGCTTCGGCCTGCTTCAGCTTGGCTGCGAGGTCCCGGATAAGCTGCTCCTGCTCCTCCATCTTCCGCTTGGCCATTTCACGGTCGCGCTCCACTTCCTGCATGCTGCGCTCCAGCTCGTTCACCTTGGACAGCGACTGCGTCAGCTCCTCCTCGGTGTGCTGCTTGGTCTTCACCAGCTGCTTGCGCAGCGTGGCCTCCGACAGCTGCAGCTCCCGCACGTAGCCCATGAGGCTGTTCACGCTGGTGCGCGTGGGCAGCAGCTTGGACGCCACTAGCTCGTTGCTCCGCATTGCGCGGATCTTGTCGAGGGAGAACTGGGCCTGTTTCAAGTTGTTGAACGCTGAGGGGCACGACTGCGGCCCGTTCTTCTCCTCGTCGTAGCCTGGCGGGTTCACGGCGAACACGTTCTCCGAGCTGTTGGCCCGGGAACCTGCTCGGCTGCCCGCGTGGGTCGACAGCTCCATGCGCACGCGTTGTGCAGCACTAAGACCACCCTCATTTTCTAGTATTGGCTTGCCCAGCGGCGTCTTGGGTGGCTGAACAGCCAGTCCGCCGTCACTCAGCGGCGCCTGCTTCGTCTCCTGCTCAGCAGCTGGAGCTCCGAAGAGAGAAGAAGCTGGTGCGAGCTCCTGCTGCGTAGACGGCGCCTCCGAGGCCCAGCTGAGCCGCGACGGCTGCTCTTGTGCGCCGACCGACTCGATCTCGCTGCCGCTCCAGCTCACGTTGCTGTCTATGGACGACGACGACGGGCGCTTGCGGTGCTTTCCATACAGCGGGGACTGTAAGAGTAGTCAGAAAAGGTAAGCATGCTAGGTTGTCTTCCTGTGCGCTTCGTAGGGGCTACGTACGTCGTGGCGTCCGCCTACTCGTCCAGGTCTCCAGCCGCGTCTCGTGGCGCTCGTGTTGACGGGCGCTCGCGCCGCCGGGAAGCCGAAAGACTGCGGCGGGGGCGGCGCGCTCTGCTCGGTGGGCGGTGTCCCAGGGGCGCCCGGTCGCGCGAAGGGCGGCGGCGCCTTCCTCTCCATACTCGGCACTTCTGGATTCTTCCTTGCCCTTTTGACACGTGCGCGCTATACCAAAATAATGTGATGTCTCTGTACACCAACGTAGTGTCCACCACACCACTCTACTTTGGCGCGAGTGCCACTCCCGCCAAAAACCCTTTCGAACATGGGCCGAGCCAAGCGCAAGTCCATCACGCAGGTGTCCATCGAGTCCTTCGTGGGCGCGGGGGCCACGGCCGTGGCCGAGGACGTGCAGTTCAAGGTGCCTTTCCTGCCGCTGACGGCGCCGACGGAGCCCACGCCCGCGGCCTTCCGCATCCCGCTGTACGAGCACCAGCAGCGCTCGCTGCACCGCATGCTGCAGATCGAGGCGCGCGACGAGAGCGTGGCGCGCTTCAACTTCGGCGTGCTGGACTACTACTCCACGGGCGGCTGCCTGGCCGACGCCATCGGCATGGGCAAGACGGCCACCATGCTGGCGCTCATCGCCGGCGAGCCGCGCGACTACGCGGCCGGAGCCAATCTGCTGGTCGCACCGTCGCACCTGCTGGCCCAGTGGAAGCTCGAGGTGGACAAGTTCGTCAAGGCCGGAGAGATCGACGTGGTGCTAGGGCTACGTCAGTACATGGAGCTGGTCGAGAACCCGGCGGCCAGAGCTGACATCTCCAACCGCATGCTGGTGCTCGTCGGCGTGGAAGAAGCCGTCAAGTCAAGGCACCACCTCTACAAGTACGGCCAGGTGTTCCCCGTGGAGATGACCAACTTGAGGGGCAAGATCAAGCCGCTGCCGGTGGAGCCCATCCTGCTGCAGGAGTACGAGGAGGCGGCCAAGTTCGTGCACAAGGCCTACTGCGGCCCGCTCTGGATCACGCCGCTGCATCTGCCGCACAAGCCGTGGAGGCGCGTGATCTTCGAAGAAGTTCAGGACCTGGTGCTGCCCGGCAAGGCTGCGCGGGACTGCTTCGTCCAGCTCACGCACCGCTGCATGAACGTGTGGTTGATCACCGCCACGCCGTTCCCCGGGAAGGCCGAGTCAATGTACGCCAACAATCAGCTGCTGGGGTTCAAGAGGCTGCGGCTGCTGCCGAACGACCCGGCGTTCGATGAGATCAAGAGGAAGCTGTATCTGCGCAATTGTGCCCAAGTCAAGCAACAAGCCATCACGGACAAGATCAAGGTGGACGAGACGTACATCCCTGTCAAGCTGCACCCCAAGGAGCTCATCATGTACCGCTTTGAGCGCGTGCTGGCCGCGAAGCAGTCCGAGTTCGACCTATTCGCCCTCGGGGATGTGGACGTGCTGACAGCAGGGGGGAAGGAGGGCTCGGCCGATACGGTCGCTCCAGAGGAGCCCGTCTTTAGCAGTTCGGGGTTGAACTCAGCCTGGTCCAAGCAGTACAAGACTGCCCGACAGTGTTGCGTGCACGTGGGCATCTCCGATCGGATCCTGGAGCGCGAACGTGGTGGCAAGCAAACCGGTGGCGCTTCGGACAGCACAGCACCGCCGCTTGTCAAAGTGAAGAATCCCAGCGAAGTGTATCGCGACGAGACCTATCACCTGAATAGGCAGCTGGCTGTGGCGACAAAGCGCAAGAAGGAAGTGGAGGTGATGGAGGCTGCCACGCGCAACACTGTGGAGATTTGTCGTGCGATCCGCTTGAACACGTACGCCAGCGTGAAGGACTGCTTCGGAGACATGGAGGGGTCCGGACTCGGCAAGTTTTTCGACGAGACCGGCGAGACCGCAGCAGGCTTCCGCATGCTGTACAAACACTACCCGTTCGGCGACGACATGCCCGAGCCGACAGAACTCCTCTTTTATCACGAGAGCGAGATCGAAGACTACATCCTCAAGTACTTCAACACAATGGATAAAGTCGAGAAGCTCGCCAAGACCATGGAAACCACGCTGAACGAGCGGTGTCCGCGTGCCCGTGCCGTCGTCGAAGAGCAGCTGAACCAGGTGACCGAGTGCGTAGCGCTCGTCAACTCGAAAACGGTTCACGAAGATAAGGCCATCGCAGCAATGCCGGCTTACGGCAGCAAAATCTCGGCGCTGGTGCAGTACTTGAGCCGCTTGCCTACGATCAAGGTTGTGGTCTTCACGATGTGGGATCGCGCGCTGCGAGTTGTGGACAAGGCGCTCCGTCTAGCCAACATCACGAGCGCCGTGTTCCTCCAGCACCAGTCGAGCGAGACCAAGTCTGCCCACGTTGCCTCTTTCCACAGCGGCGACATCCAGGTCCTCATCCTCAACTCGCTCACGAGCGCCTCCGGGATCAACTTGCAGGTGGCCTCGCACGTCTTGTTTCTTGACCCTGTGGGCTTCAGTCCCATGCAGGCCAGCACACTGGAGCAGCAGGCCATCGGCCGTGTGCTGCGTATGGGGCAGACGAACGAGGTGGTGACTGTCGTTCGCTTCGTCGCCGAGGACACGATGGAGGCCACGCTGTACGACGACATCCACGAAGCCACGACGAAGACCGTCGCCGCCGACGACACGTTCTTCGACGGCGAGCGCGAGGACGCGTACGTGTGCAGCGACTTCGCCGCGCCAGTGCGACGGGTTGTGCGCATGTTCGCTTCGCCCGACGACGGCGCCCCAGCCGAAGACGAGGAGATCCAGATCGAGGGCGCCATGTCCATCGAGGAGGCCATCACGCACCGCGTCGAGCAGGCTCAAGCTGAAGGCGAGGTGTTCGACCTCACGGAGGACGCGCCGGTGGATCTCGAGCAGCAGCTGGCTGCCGCTCGAGAGCACGACGCCACGCAGCCGCAGCGCAAGAAGCGCCGCACGCGCGCGGGCTCGAGCAACGAGGCTCCTTCTATCGCTGCCGCCTACGGGAAAGCTCTCGTCAAGAACGAGCCGCAGCGTGCCAGACGGTGAGGAAGTGACGCCTGCATGTTAACGTTATGATGCATAGCTCCACGAGTGCCGGAGACTCGGTCGATCTTCTGCCTTGTCTTGTCCGCCGTGACGTTTCTTGTCGTCTTCGCTACGTCATCGAATCTGCCCTGAAGCCACGTCTTGCCATCTGGTGCTTGGTGAAAAGATCCCGAGATCGTAGACATGAGCGAGGCCAATGGTACGCCAGGAAGCAACGAGAAGAAGGAGAAGGAGGAGGGTAAAAAGCATCCGTTTAATTATCGAGGTGGAGCAGGCGCGTCCGCGGCCAGTCAGTCGGCCAGGTCTGGCCGCTGCGCTGTGCTTGTGCCACGGGCGCCGTCGCTCGTCACGCCGCAATCAACTACGCAGCTCAGGGGAAGAGCCCCCTACAAAGAGGAAGGCTCCGTTCCGTTCCGTTGCTTGCACCGCTTACAGCTCACCGCAGTCGGCGACGACGACGGGCTGTCTGGTCTGGCCCGACTGGGAGCCCACCTTCTCGATGTTCTTGACGACGTCCATGCCGTCCACGACGCGGCCGAAGACGACGTGCTTGCCGTCCAGCCACGAGGTCTCGACCGTGCAGACGAAGAACTGCGAGCCGTTCGTGTTGGGGCCGGCGTTGGCCATGGACAAGATGCCCTCGCCCTTGTGCTTCAGCAGGAAGTTCTCGTCCGGGAACTTCTCGCCGTAGATGGACTCGCCGCCCGTGCCGTTGCCGCGCGTGAAGTCGCCGCCCTGGCACATGAAGTTGGGGATCACGCGGTGGAAGGCGCTGCCCTTGTAGTGCAGCGGCTTGCCCGAGCGGCCCACGCCCTTCTCGCCCGTGCAAAGCGCGCGGAAGTTCTCGGCCGTCTTGGGCACCTTGTCGGCGAACAGCTCGAACGTGATGCGGCCGGCGGGCTGGCCACCGACGGTCATGTCAAAGAACACCTGCGGGTTCGGCATCTTGGTAGGAAAGATCTCTTGGGGGGCTTGCGAAAGACTGGGGGAATACGCGAGTGGCTTCGGGTATCTTCTATCGGGGGGGAGAGTGTAAAATGAGCTCTTCACGGTTACGGTCCGACGAAATGGACTAAATTAACCGCGAAGTGAGCTTTTTCTTTGATGTTTTTGGGACGAGAGTCCATTTTTATAAGATATGGGAACATGGATTGGTGGTAGAGTCCAAAATAATACTATACTCCATTAGCATTACAATACCAATATTAATTTTATATATTACTAATATCAAATATGAATCGCTATTAATATCTCGAAATATTAACAATTCATGGACCCTATAAATACTTGTATTTCTACTATTCTGAATGCATCATGTGCAAGCAGAGATTGATATTAGCGCATTTTTTTGTAATATTAATATATTAAGTTGCAATCCAGTCCGTGCTTGCCTCTGTAATGTAATACCGAATAGTGAGGTCAAATATATCTCCCAATATTTTCCAGTATTAGTACGATAGTAGTAATATATTACCATACTATTACTTTCGACCATCTAAGCGCCGACGCCAAAAGCAACGAGCAAACACCCTTCAAGGCGGAACAGACCAGATCCACAGCGTGGCGGGCGGCGGCGGCAGCCCACAACCGAACCAGCTCCTCGACAGCAACCCCCTCCTCCCGAAGATCCACGCGGCGCAGGCGCTCATGTCCATATGGCGCACCCGGACGTACGACGCCGAGGGCGCCGCCTTGCGCATGCGCAAGTACCCGAGCGAGCACTCGTCGCTGCTGCTCGTGCTGGGCTGCGCCTTCATCGCCGGCGGCGTGCGCAACAAGGAGAACTCGTTCAACGCCGTGGGCGCCAGCGCCAACTCGTCGCTGCTCATGCTGGCCAGCGTCGCCATGCTGCTGCCCAGCTACATCTTCTCCTTCTCGGACCAAGAGTCGGAGGAAACGCGCGTCTCCAACACGCTTACGCTCTCGCGCATCGCCGCCGCCTTCCTGCTCTTCGTATAGCCATTGAAGACGCGGACGAGGTAGGTACGCGAGAGTGTCAGTTCCACCACAGTATCCACTGAAAACTGGGAGCTCTCTTGCTCGGCCAACTGGCCAAGCAGCAGCGGTGATGCCGGTTGACCAAGAGGAACAATCGACGCTTGTGAGCTCGACGTCAGCGAGTCTTGGGGTAAACCGGATGATTCACGGGGATCGATCTCAGCTTCATCTGTCGATAGAGGTGGCGACGCAGCGGATCTCCACTGAGCAACGCAGGTAGCACAGCAGAAGCGCTCAGACAGAATTCCACGGTCGTACAGGTCATTGCTGCACAAATGGTGGAAGGTCAACCGCAAACCACGCAAGGATCCGTCGCAGTAAGTTCGGGGCAGAAGCAGTCTGGGTTGGCACACTTCATTGTGGACGTTGACGGAGAAGCAACTAGGCGAAGAGGGTGCTCGAGCAGCTAGCAAATTGCAAAGTGAGAGCATAAAAGATCTGCGAATCCACTAGCACTGTCCTACTTCGGAGAACACGGCGTGCGGCCGGCAAGCATACCCGAGCGGTCCTGTGCGACGAACCGCTCGCAGTTGGACGATTGATAGCATACAGTGCCGTCTTGTTCACTACCGGCGGGGGCATGCAGACTGTACTGCGCTCATACACGGCAGCGTGGCTCGGTTCGAACCGTTGCTCGAACGCCGTCGGCAGTTGCAGAGTGTAATAAAAGAGTAATCATATGCTAATATCTGATTCAAAAGTGGTCTAATATCGCAATATCTGTTTTTGTTTGGGCATCATTCTCAGATAATATATTAGCTATTAGTTTTCTATTATTTTTCTATTATTTTTCTATTACATATTACCAGATTATCACTTTCAGACAGAGTTAATATCAAACTCTGTGTGCAAGCAGCGAACGACAAGCCTTCCGCTCACTCCTGGATGATCCGTCCCGACCGCAGACCGAGCTGCATGATGAAGTGCTCAGTGGCGAGTTGCTTCATGTCTGCCGTCAAGGAAACATCTTCGTGTTGCATTTGTAGCCGCTCTGGGCATCGTATTTGCAGTAACGAGCTGTGCAGTGATGAGGGGCTAGTTAGTACAGGTATCCCCACAAACTGGACAGAGTTTTGCAGATTCCAAGAGGCTGATGATATGCTGGAGCAGTGGTTTGCCCTCGGATACAGTACTGCATTGCGCTCATCCACATCGATGTACCTTGTCCACTCTACCCGAATGCAAACCACTGCTCCACCGTACTGGTGACGCTATCGATTCCTACAGCTAATGACAAGCGTGCCTGGAATGTGGAATGCATGTGCCAATACATCGACGTCCGCCAGTGGTTTGTGGAGACTGGTGAGCGCGCATTCCCGACGATTTCACTGCCGTCCCGAATCTGGCTCGCAATTCATCGATCACTTTTCAGAAAAGTGTTTTGAACGTGATATCTCGTCATGGGGCCTCTGCGAACGAGAGCCGACAATGAACGAGCTCAGATACAGTTAATTCTGCGTCACAACCGCCAAGAGATCATCAAGCGCACAAGTGAAACCTGTGGAAACCGATATTAAGTCAATACTAGTTGTTGATAATAGTAACAATATGTGCTTTGGATCTCTGAATATTAATAGTAATATATATGTACTAAATCATACTGACCCGTGGAATAGTAATTACTAGTAGTATTACAATTCGATGGAAATCGACTCTACTACCAATCCCATTATGGGAATCATTATGTCTCGAAGGGAAAAGGATCCACGCTTCTGATTGGCTAAAATCAGCTCTCCACTTCAACGTGATCTCCCAATTGCAGCCACACATTCTTGGCCGATGATGCAGACTCCGCCGACGCGAGGAATTGACCGAAGAAGATGCTGCTGCGCTGTCGTCGGAAGCTGGCCAGGGCCTGCAGTGGCTGCCTCTGAGAGAGTCCCGTGCGTGGGTCCACGTTCACCACGCGGCAGCGACTGCACGGGCCAGTGACGGCGAAGGCGCCGCGGCCGATGCGCACTCGACGCCACTTGTCCTCCTCGAAGGACTCGCAGCCGTCTACGATGAGGTTGGCGCGGAACGCGTCCTCGCTCACGTCTGCCAAGGTGCCGTCGACCGAGCGCAGCACTGCGTTAAAGTGCGCGACGCTCTGGCGCGAGAGCAGCAGGTACTGCGCCTGGTTGGCGAACCCGATCGGCGGGCTGTCCGGTGCTTCGGGCTGCTGGTTTGCCGCCGCATCTTTCTTGGTTGCTGTGGGTCGAGTGGTGTGCGAGGCGCGAAGATGGTTGCTGGACACCCGCACGAGCGCGCACCGCCGACCGAGGCACGAACTAATCCATCGCGAGACGTCCGCGCCCACGTCGCGGCCCTTGCACACGTCGGTGCAGACGCGCATACTGCGTGGGCTGTCTTCGTCTTGTTGCTTTGCGGACGAGACATCGGCACGCAGAGGGATCGTGAACGACGTCGGACGTGGTCCAGACTCGGAAGGCGACTGCGTTGGTGCTGAAGACGGACCCTCCGCGTGTTCCGGTTGTTGGTAAGAAATCGTCAGCGTTTCCCGCCCGAGATCGATCACCGGGTGCAAGAAGCACAGCTCCGGCACGGTTTTCAGCGTCAGAGCGCTGCCTGTCGACACGTCCACGATCGCGAACTCGCGGTCGAACAGAAGCCCCCTCGACCCGATCGGCCACGCGTTGACGGCCATCCCCGCACACGATTTGATTGGGAACAGCGTGATTTTGCAGAGGCGAGGGCCTTTGGACGGAGAGCAGGAGGCAACAGCCGTCGACACCGAGCTCGCTGCCGATTCTGTCGGTGCCGTTCTGCTAACGAAGTATTTGGCCGCGAACTCCACGAAGGCCTCCACGTCTTCAAACGTCGACATGTACCCCAGCGACAACCGTATTGCGCCGGTGGGCAGCCCATTCACCACGTCGATGCTGTCCCCGCAGACGTGGCCAGCCTCGATGTTCGACATCAAGTCGGACTCCTTCAAGCCGAGGTAGTGCTGGCACGCGCCTGGGTTGCAGAAACAACCTGTCCGCAAGTGGATGTTGTGGATCTCCGTGAGCTTCTGGACTTCGCTGTATCCGACATAGCTGCTATCCGAGCGGAGGAAGTTGCACGCGACGATCGGTCCCTGTCGTTCCTGCTCCGCATTGCCATAGATTTCGCAGATAGGACGGCCGTTCCAGTGCTTCATAGCAGTGAGCTTGTCGACGAGCAGCGCTCTCAGTGTCGCAGTGTGTGCTGCAATGCTCGCCAAGCCCAACTTTTCCACCTGCTCGATCCCGTGGCGCACAGCAAGGATCGATAGGAACGACTGCGTGCCGTCGGCAAAGCGAGAACTGGCGTCACCGCTGTCATCAGGGCTGCGCGGAACGGCGTAGTTCCTGCTGGCCAAGATGCTTTGCACAGTGCCGCCGCCATGGTACGGCTTCTTCAACAACGACAGCGCCGATTTTCTAACGAGCAAGGCTCCGAGCCCCGTTGGATACCCGAAGATCTTGTAAAACGAAAGCACAACGAAGTCCGGATGGTGCGTCGAGAGGTCAAGTCGGTGGCTTGCCACGTACTTGGCAGCGTCCACGAGTACGAGCCATCTCGAAGAAGTCGAGCTCTTCCATCGTCCAGCACGAATGTGATCCACGAGACCGAGCGGATGCCTCACGCCGCTGAAGTTGTCTTCAAGAGGGTAGGCGAACAGACTCATGGGCGTGGTCTCCGACGGCTCCGTTGGCTTGAAGCAAGCACCCGCACCACTCTCCAGCTGCTCCAGCTCGTCCAGCCCGACGCAGTCTATCGCTGACCCTTGCGCCGCCGCATACCCGCGGATCCCTAGCACGCTGGTGTGCGAGTCCATGGAATGAGCGAATGTGCTGCCCTCGCTCCACGGGAAGCTCTCCCCGACGAGCTTGAGCGCCGCCGTCGCACCCGACGTGAAGATCAGTGTGTACTCCTCCTCGCTCGCCGAGAAGAACGACAGCACCTGGCGGCGTACACTCGCGATCTTGGCGGTGGTCGACTCGGCGTGTGCAGTGCCCACGGCGCTGTGCGGGTTGGTGAACAGTCCGCCGTGCAGCTCCCGGAACGCCGCGTCCAACTGAGCCGTCGAGTACATCGTCGCGCCCGCGTGGTCCAAGTACACGCTGCCCTGCAGCTGCGGGAACTCGGTGGCGCGCATCTCGTCGACCCGCAGTCCGCCGTACCCGTAGGCGCCGCCGCTCTCCGCCACGAACGCCGCCTTGGCCGCGCTCATATCCCCAGCCGTCTCTCCGGTGGAGTGCGCGCTTGGGGCCATTGCGGCAGAAAGAGGAATGACGCGACGGTTCGTGAATGTTAAAACGGCCCATCCCCCCACAGACGTCCATATCAACTTCAACGTGGACACCTGACTGACCGACGCGGACAACGTGTCCTCCAACAACTGGGCAGTGAATTTGCATTCAACGGGCTTTAACAGCTGCGCTATGCTGGTCACGGCCGGCCAAGCCGGTAGACCGCCGGGATCGACGGCCGCGAGAGCTGGATGGTCTTGAGCTTCTCGCTGAGGTCGTCCTCCTCGACGCTGTCGCGCTCGGGCCCCGAGCTCGTGGCCGTCGAGTACGCGGAGGTCTGCTTCTCGCCGGGCACCAGCATCGTCACCACGGGCTTGGTCGGGAGTGGCGGAGTGAAGCCTGAGGACGGTTGACCGTCTGTGGCCAGGGCGAACGGCGGGGGCGAGTTGTTGCTGCTGCTGGTGCCGCTCGGAGGCAGCAGCTTGAGCGCGTCCTGCTCCAGCTCCTTCGCCACCATGCCCTTGAAGAGCTGCTCGGCTCGACTGTCCACGACGCTCCGGTCGACCTCCTCCGGAATGGTGAAGTCGGTCGCGTCGGCGTTCTTGGCGTAGAAGTTGTGCATGACCTGCCGCACCATCTCCAGCTCGCCGTTGAGCATCGTGTCCCGCTCGCTCTCGTACTTGGCGAAGACGCGATAGAGGTCGAACGTCACGGTCTGCAGCGCCACCCGCGCCTTGTGCAGCTTCTGCTCGTTGCGCTCTAGCCGCTGCGGAGAAGAGCCGGCGTCCTTGCGATTCCGCATCTTGCTGAGCTTCTGTTCGTACCGGTCGAACTCGAGCTTGACGTCCTTACGGTGCGAGATCTGCGACTGCACCGACTTCATGGCGTTGACGTGGATCTCCAAGAAGCGCAGCGCTCCCGACAGCACGGCGTCCTGCAGACCAACGATCAGTACATGATCAGTAACAAGCTCCATCTCTCCCTGCAGTCGCCATGCAGCGCACCGCGTTGAAGAAGTGGTTCTTGGCCTCCTTGGTCTCGTTGATGGCGCACATGGCGTGGCGGAACTTCTCGGCGTCGGCTCCTTTGCCCACCGCGTCCACACTCACGACGCACCACACGTCCGCGCCAAGACTCGCACACGCAGAGCAGTAGACGGGCAGCGCCGTGGTGCGGTAGTGCTCGAGGCTCTTGCGGATGTCCAGCAGCTTCTGCAGCAGCCCCAGGAACCGCTGCTCGTGCTGCTCGTACACGTCGTCGGGGGACGCCAATTGCTGCTCCGTCATACACAGAGATAACCCTTCAAACGTCACGTACAGCTCTCTATTGAATCGAAGGGGTCTAAACACCCGCTCACCTTGTGGACTCGACACATGATCTGGTACTGCAGCTTGCGCTTGTGCTGCTGCCAGCGCAGCCGCCGACCCCGCAGCAAGTTGGCCACGCCGTGCGGCTTGTCTGGCCTCATCTCCTCGCTCTCCGTCTGCTGCGCCTCGAATGAAGCGATGGATCGGCGCATATTAATACGCAGACGCTCATGCTCAGCCTCATCATAAGACCCGAGCCATTTATGGCTGGCTTCAACTTGCCGCTGGCCTATATTTTTGAAATACGCGCGAAAATTTGAATTCATAGTACTGTATCCTATATCTTTTACATCCGTTTCTCCTATTCATTTGATTTCAGTATGTAGCGAGGCAAACACCCTTAGGATATCAACTACCCCGTTCTGTTGTCTGGTCGCGAAGCATCAATCGGCTCGACGAGCCAACTGCAGCATGGCGGACGCCAACGACCCGGGCCGGAAGCGCAAGCGCCAGCGCCGCAAGCACCGCCGGAGCAAGCAGCAGTCGCCGCAGACGCAGCAGGGCCACTATGCCGACCCGCTCTCGCCCATCGCCTCCACGCCCATGAAGAAGCAGCACACCAAGGCAGCAGGTGCTTAACCAGCAGCAACTCCAGGGCCATGCAAACAATGCGCTAACCTTTCGTACTTAACCGCAGAGAACGCCAAGTCCATCAAGGCCAAGCACGCGCCGTCCGATGCGCGCGACACGAACGAGCCCAAGTCCAAGGAGGAGGAGAAGTTTTTCTCGCCCAGGAAGCTGCTCAAGGAGTACGACGAGGAGAACCCCAAGAAGAAGGCGCGCACCAAGCTGAACTACGACTCCCCGTCGTCCTCGTCCAATGACCAACAAGAGGAGAAGCACGAGGAGGAGGAAGCCTCGGCCAGCGCCAGTGAGGATGCCGATGACGAGCTCTTCTCGCCTGCGCTCAAGCCGCCGAGAGCGTCGCGGTCCACGAGCGCCTCCCCTCCGAACGGTCGAGTGAGACTCGAGACCAAGTTCGCGACGACTGCGCAGTCGGACGAGGCGATGGACGAGGAGGAAACCGCAGTGGACGAGACGGTTGAGACGGCGGATGCAGAGGAACAGGAGGAGGACGACGCCACCCTTCCTGAGCAAGAGTTCAACCCGTATGTTGCGCCGGATCGGTTGTGGTTGAAGCCAGGGGGTTGGATACTAACGCCATGGCGCTGCAACAGGTTCTACTTCATGAAGACGCTGCCGAAATACGAGGATATCGTCGCTGACAAGCGACCCATTTCGCTACCGGAGCGATCACGCAACACGCCCAAGATCTGCTTGGTACGCTTGCGGTGGACGTTGTGATCTGGTGCGACTTGGCTAACACCGCGTACTTCACCAACTTAACTGACCAAGCAGGTGTTAGACTTGGACGAGACCCTGGTGCACTGCAGCGTCGAAGAAGTGAAGAACCCGCACATGCAGTTCCCGGTAGGCTTGGTGTGCCCACGGCGGCTCATTGACGTCGCCCACTCTGGAGTCTGACGATTTCTGTCGTGTCTTTCGTACAGGTTACGTTTAACGGCGTAGAGTACACAGTCAACGTGAAGAAGCGTCCGCACATGGAGTACTTCCTCAANTTCGAGATCGTGGTGTTCACCGCCTCTCACAAGGTTTACGCCGAGAAGCTGATGAACATGCTGGACCCGCACCGCAACCTCATCAAGTGTGTACTCCGTTGTGCACTTCGCTTTGGATGCTTACAAAACGAAAGACTCATCTGTGCGCTCGTCTCGTTGCTGCAGACACCGACTGTACCGAGAAGACTGCCTCGACGTCTTCGGCAACTACCTGAAGGACCTGAACGTCCTCGGACGGGACCTGTCGAAGGTCGTGCTGGTGGACAACTCGCCCCACGCCTTCGGGTACCAAGTGAACAACGGCATCCCCATCGAAACGTGGTACGAGGACGAGGCGGACGCCGAGCTGCTGAACCTGCTGCCTTTCCTAGAGAGCCTCCTGGACGTCGACGACGTGCGGCCGGTCGTGGAGCAGCAGTTCCAGATCCAGAAGCTCATCGACGCCACGCCCGACGAGATCGTATGAAGCTTCTCACATAGTGCTCGAAGAGATGGCGCAGTTCAGGCAAAACACGTTCTTGCAGTTCGACCTTTTGTTGCCTTTTTGCCTTTCACTTCCGTGATTGGTTAAAACTCCGTTTGACACAATTATCCACTTTTTTTCGCAGCAATTCCTCGGCCGGCATGGCGTCCTACAGCTTCGGCGAGTCTCCGTCCTCGGTGCGTGGGCCCCAGCCTCTTACCTTCAACACCTCCAGCCCCATCTAACAAAGCCCCATCTTGCCTTTGTGTTACATTGTTCCAGGCACCGTACCTTGCTCCCCCGCCACTGCTGCTCAACAGAGTACGCACTGCGCTAGTCAAGAATGTCATGAAATTCGCTATTGACTGATAATGCTCTACAGGAGATCAAGCTGTGGGCCGACACCAAGGACCGCCGCAAGTACGAGGACCTGGCTGATCTGTTTGCCATCTTTAAGACCACGGAGCACCTGGAAGCCGCCTACGTCCGCGACGCCATCACGCCCGAAGAGGTTGGCTCTTTACTGGGTTGATGACTTGCCGCAGGCACTGACTGTTGCCATCGTTGTGGGTTCGTAGTACACGGAGGCGTGTACGAAGCTCATTTCGCAGTACAAGACGGCGGAGACGGCGCTGCGACTCGGAGGCTTCATCGACAGCGTCGAAGCCTTCATCTCGGAGTACCGGTTGGACTGCCCCCGCGCGCTGGAGCGGCTGGTGCGCATCGGCGTGCCGGCCACGGTGGTGCACAACACGACCAACCGCAAGACGGACTCTGTCAATGTCGCCCAGACGGTGCAGAACTTCATCACGCTCATGGACGTGCTCAAGCTCAACATCCGCGCCGTGGACGAGATCCAGCCGCTGCTGAGCGAGATGATGAGCTCGTTGACGATGGTCAGCGGCCTCCCACCCGACTCCGCCGGCCGCGACAAGATCGAGGCCTGGCTGCGCACCATGAACGCTATGCGGGCGTCGGAGGAACTCGACGAGGAGCAAGCGCGGCAGTTGAGCTTCGATCTCGAGCGAGCGTACTCGTCCTTCATGGCGTTCTTGAACAAGTAGATCGACCTGGTGTTATTATCTACAGCAGAAGTAATACATGTATTCATCAGGCAAATGCTTGGGGGAAATGGCCCAGAGACCGTGGGATTTTTTTTATTGTGGCGTTTTACTTGGTTCTTCTCCATTTTTCTTGTTTTCTTGGTTTTCTATAAAAACAAAACAAAATATGACGCACACACGCATCAAAATCGAAGATGCCGGCAGCTCTCGAGCTGCAGAGCACACTTGGTGCGTGCCTCGCGTCGATCCAGCAATCAAATATTAGCAGCAAAAGATGGGCTCTTCTTCGGGCTCCCAGTCGGGGGAGTTTGGGGCCGAAACCTTCGCTTCCTCTCCATTCGCCAGCGACGTGCAGCGAGCCATAGCAGCGTCGAGTTCCAACCGCATCACGTCCAGTTCATCCAGCATCGCGCGGAGCTCAGCGTTGCCAACAGGCTTGCTACGCAGCGAGTTGAAGGAGATGAGCTTGCTCTCCGGCTTGGAGATCGGCTCCAGCGCAATGTCCAGGAGGAAGTTGGGCTCCATGGCGTTGGTGGGAGGCTCCACCGACGGCGTCTGGGGTCCCATTGTCGGTGACAAAGGTGGGAACTCCTCCATCGAGAGCGCGAGGCTTTCTAGCTCGCGTTCCAGCTGCAGCTCCTGCGCCTGCTCGATTTCACGCTCCATTTCCTGGTCCTCCAAGTTCATGACCGAGTCGCCTTCTGGGCTCAGATACAGCAGCACCTTCCGCGTGGCAACCAGCTCTCGCTCTTCGGCCGGTTCGCCACGAGCCACTTCTACCAAAGGCTTCCGCGCCGGGAACACAGGCAGCGACGCCACAACAGGCACGACAGCAGCAGCAGCAGGAGCGACGTCAATAGGCTCGGGTACCGGTGACTCGACCACAGGCTCTGCCTTGGGCAACACTGCCGGGAGGACAACCTTAGGCTCAGCCTGGGGGAGAACCGCGGGCAGCTGAATGTCCTTCTTGAAGGCAACCTGCGGCATCTGAGGCTCGGGCCTTTTCCGCTGCTGCTGCGGCTTCGTAGACTGCGCCTCCGGCGTCTTGGATTCCTGCTTCGCCGACGTCTTGGGCTGCACCGGCGCCGCTTTCACCTGCGATTTCTTTTTCTTCTTATCTTGCGTCGTCTTCACTGGCGTCGGTTGCTGCACCTTCGGCTTCAATGCAAGCAGCGGCCGACTACGCAGCACCTGCTTGGGCTCCGAGTTGGCCCTGGGCTTCTCCATGAACAGCTCGTCCGTCGCTTCCACGGAGAACGAGTTGATCGTCGGCAAGGGCTCCATGGCCACGCGGTTCAGCGTCGCCAGCGGGGTGTTGCGTACAAAAGGCGTCGTCTTCCTGCTTTGCTCGCTCTTGACAGCCGCCTGTTGCTGCAGCGCCATCGTCGCCACCACGTTCTGCGGCGTGGGGCTGGTCGGCACCACGGCGATCTGCAGCTCCTTGTGGTGCGTGTGCTGATGGTACTCCTGGCTCTGTGCGATGGACAGCGTCAGCGAGTAGTCGAGCGCGCTACGCCGCAGCGCCAGTAGCTGGCTGATGGCCTGCTTGATCCCCAGTCCCTGGGCGCTGCCCTTGGCGTCGCTGTTTCGCAATAAGGCAAGCCCCAGCGCCGCCAGAACAACGGAGCAGAAGAGCAGCGCGCCGCCGAACACGAAGCCGCCCAGCGCCAGCGCTGCTACGAGCTGCAGCACACCCACGGCCGTCACGAGGCCGCCCACGCGGAAGGTCGGCGCCTCGCTGTACACATCGTCCGTGAGCGCGTACGGGTCGCGGCTCTGCTGCCTCAGACGTCGCTGCGTCTTGGTACTCGCGCGCTGTCGCATGGCAATGGAGATGGCGTCCCGAGAAGGGAAAGTAGGAAAGTAGTNCTTCAGCTGTGCTTGCTATCAGCTCTCGCATGCCAAACGAGCCGATGCATGCATGCAAGTTATTAGTCACTCCGTACGCTCGTTTGGCAGCTGTATGTACATTTTGAGGCTGCCGTGAGCTGAGGGCGGTGCTGATGGCAGCAGCACTAAATCATGCTTCAAGTAGCAGCAAAAGAGGGGTGTATAAGGGATGGAAGGTCCATTTGGAGCGCAACCGGCTTTTCTTCTCGTCCAGCGGCGCTTCTTTTTCGAAACGGGCGACAACAAAGCCCGACGGTGCTGTGCCAGCCTGCAAGCATGGCCTGCCGGGGCGGAGACGGCGATCGCGCAGGTTGGCAGAGGCTGCCATTGCCGACGGTCGTTGAGAAACCTGCTCCGGTAACGGCTGCCAAAATTGTGTGTCTACAGTACACCAAGCAGCGTGGCGAAAGGTCAAGGAGTCAGAGCTCGATTAGTAACAGGCTCGACTGAACAACGCGGTCGCCAGCCTTGCCGGCTTGCAGTCGCCGATGCCGACGGCACCAAAAGCGACAAGCGGTTGTCCGTTGTGAAGGACCAACCGCAGCGGCGGTAACGGCGAGCTTGCAGCATTTTTCTCGATGCGGGAGGCCATCCGCCATGGAGCGGGGCGGCTGTTGGTGCTCGGCAGGGAGGCACACTCAAAAACATCAAGAACCCCTGCTGCAGTCGCCGTCTGGAGCCGTGGATGCGGTAGGGATTGGAGAGACTTGTGCGTGTGTTGATAACGTTGCATATACTGCCACACAGACGCTGGGGCTTGACACACCACAACACAATTGGTACGGAAGTGTGCTCCAGCAGACCAAAGCTCAACACATAATTTTTCTAGTGCATACGGTTACCCCCTTCGCAGCCTGAGCATACAGCAGCATCCCATTCTTCTCTCGCAGTGACACGACGCCCTTCACGAGAACCGCACCTGTGCCGAAACGTCCTGCAGTTGCCACTGCGAATCGCAGTTCCGATTAATGCCACAGCGAAGCGTTGCGGTTACCCTTGTTGAAGTGCTTTTGGTGGAAATTGCAAAAACAGCCTATTCCTGAACCAACCACATCAAATGGACGAGGTGGTGGTGCGCGTGCACGCGGCGGCGCGTTTGGCGCTAGTGAAGGGCCCCGACGGCCGCACGCGCTGGACGCCATACTCGCCAACCGATGGTGCGCCGCGGCACTCCGCCACCGTTCCGCCGACGCCGCCGATCGAGCTGCAACACAAGTCGACACCAACGGCGACTGGCGCTGGTCGACTGGACTTGGACGCGTCCTGCTTCCCTGGCCAGCCCCACTTCCGCCTTGTGTCTCCAAGCTCCGCCGCTCCGCCACCGCAGAATTTGCTCATCTTTTTGCACGGCCGCGGCGACTCCAATGAGCCGTTCGCACGACTTGGAGAGCAAATGGCTCTGCCCCAAACAGGTCGGTGGACCCGACCACCAGCCACGTTAATGATGAAGCTCTAACGTGTCTTCTTGTGTGAATGCAGCTGTGGTGTCGCTGCGTGCGCCTCGAGAGCTGCCGTTCGGACTCGGATTCACGTGGCTGGACGACTTGGACGCCACGGGCGACGTGATCTCGCCTGAGGTCCCGCACGCACAGCGGAGTGAGAGGTGGGTAGTAAAGTGTTCGATACTGGGAAGGCGTATCTGATCCTGTCTCTGTATCTGCAGCCTTCAGGCCGCGCGGGACCACGTGTATAACTTCCTGCGCGTGCTGCACGACACGTACGAGTGGAGCTACTCTCGGCTCTTCGTGTTCGCCTTCTCCCAAGGAGCTTGCGTGGCCTTCCACTTGGCCATGACGTTGCCGCGCGGCGTACGATTGGGAGGCGTCGTGTTGGTCGCCGGCGGTGCTATCGCAGGGCCCCACTTGTCCGAGTCGGAAGACGGAGCTGCGGCAGCGACGCCGATGCTTCAAGTCACTGGCGCAGCAGATCAAGTCTACCCGGCGGCGCTGGCGAAACTTTCTCGGAGTGAATTCAAGAGGAGGTATACGCAGAAAGCAGCGGCGGACCTGTTCACGACCATGCGTAGACCACGAAAAGGCCACGCCATGATCGACTCTCGCGACGACATGCAGCACGTCATGCGCTTCTTCTCCGAGCACCTGTACCTACGCAACATCGAGCTTGAGAATCGCAGCGACGTCATCGAGCTGCAGATGTGAAGGGGATACCTGTAGTTTCATTGATGATACCTCGACCACCGAGAAAATACTCAGTCTGCCGGGTTGCCGAAGTAGCGGATCACGCCGTGCGAGACCTGGATGAGGCTGTCGTCCTCGAGCGACCGCATGGCCATCTGGAACTCGGCGCCTTTGACTTCGCCCTTGCGCTTTTCCTCGAGGTGTCGGCGGCTTTCACCGACGGTCATCGTCTGTCCGGGGGCCTCGCCCAAGATCTCCTTGAGGCCGGTAATGAGATCGGCCAGCGATTCGCGCTCCAGCACACTGTGGCCCGTGTTGATCATGTCCATGTCGATCGTGCCCGTGCGCGGGTCCATGGCTGCACGCTGCGTTGCCACGTTCATGAGGCGCAGAGCTTCGTCGACATCGCTTCGCGTCACAGTCTCACGCAGCTTGAGCCTCGCCAGCGCTTCCGAGATACGAATCAGCGACTCGAGCTGCCGCGGCGTGGCCGTGATGTTCTTCTTGGCAGACGCAGCACTTGCGCCGCCCATTCGTCGGAGATCCAGGTACGCGCGAATGAGCGTGTCCCGCGCCTCGGCGGATAGTCGAGGGTGAACGTTGCGCTTGGCGTACGCGATGTACTCGGTCAGGAGCTTCATGCTGATAAGCTGCGGTGCGTTGTCGGCGCTTCGAGCTTGCGCGCGCACGCGCGCGCGGGTCTCTTCGTCGTAGTACAGCGCGACGATGTGCTTTGCGAGTTTCCGGTCCGATTCAGGCTGGGGCTTGTCCAGGATGAGGTAGATGAGGTCGAAACGCGAGAGAAGCGTGGGCAGAATGTTGACGTTCTCCACCACCGACTTGTTGGGGTTGTAGCGCGACTCGATGGGGTTGGCCGACGCCAGGATCGACGCGCGCGCGTTCAGCGAGCAGATGATTCCAGCCTTGGCGATGCTTACAGTCTGCTGCTCCATGACTTCGTGAAGCACCGAGCGAGCCGAGTCGCTCATCTTGTCAAACTCGTCGATGCAGCAGATCCCTTCGTCGGACAGCACGAGCGCGCCAGACTCGAGGACGAGGTCGTTGGTCTCCATATCGCGGATCAGCGAGGCCGTCAGACCGACAGCCGAGCTGCCTTTGCCTGACGTGTAAATACTTCTTGGCGACAGCTTGTGTACATACGACAGCAGCTGGGA
>JAABLL010000009.1:0-13780 GCA_012295475.1 Phytophthora gonapodyides | reverse complement strand
TTCTCGTACGCCCGAGGGTGCGACGCAATCCGGCGAAAGGCGGCTAACTTCCGCGCCTGCTGGGCGTCTGCCGCTGCGGCAGCGTCTTCGTGGTCCTCAGACGGGTCCGGCATCTCCACGTCGATGTCAGCTGGTCCGATCACACTCGCTTCGACTTCTTCCTCCCGCCGTGCAGCGGCGCCGAGGTCCTCGCCGTTTTCGCCTTCTTCACGCCGACTGAGTTCGTCCACGCGGCGGAAGTGCACGACGTCCACGTACGTCTTGAAGACCGACTTGACCACTCGTTGCCGCGAGTTCGAGCGCATGGGCACCGCGCGATAGATGCCAGTCACCTCCACCTTGTCACCAGGACGCACGCCGTCCACGAGGTCGTCGAACGCGAACAGGAGCACAGTGTAGGGCGTCTCGCCCTCGGGGATAGCGTCCGGCGTCTCCTGCATCTTGATCATCTGCTTGTCCGTGAAAGCGCAGCGGTTGTGGATCATCTCCATGCTCATGCGAGACTGGCAGTTCGTGCAGCTGGTGGGCTCCTCGATCCGACCGCGGTCCAGAGCCACCTGGGTCGTGGCGTGGCACATGGCGCAACGGAAGAAGGCCTCCTTCAGGTCCGGCAGCACGCCGCTGCAACGCGTGACCATGCCCTTAAGACACACGAGCTGATCAATGTCCGACGGGTTCAAATGCCGCATCGGCGACAGCTCGCGCAGGTTGAAGGGCCGCACCTGCAGCGCCACATTGGCCAGGTTGTCCATGACCCCCGCGCCGGCGCCAGGCCCAGCCAGCAGCGCCTGATACTCCTCTGTCACCACCATGTCGAGGATACGAATGAGCACCTGCGGGAACAGGATCAATTGGTTGTAGAGCTTCCTCGCGCCGCGGAACTGGCGCAGATGCTGCGTGTCCAGGTCCAGCACGAGCGACTGCGTGAGCGCGAGTCTGCGCAGCGCCCTGACATAGTACGGCTCTTCCTGGGCGTCGTTGTTCTCGGGTCTGAACTGGTGCAGGAAGCCTCGAAAGAGCTCCATGCTCTCGGACACGCTGATGTTGGTGCCCCAGACCACGGCGCCGGAGAAGGCCTGCTGCTCCTCCTGCTGCTGTCTCTGGAACTGCGAGTACGCCGACGCGGAGGCTGACACCGATGCTGACGCCGACGCGCTGGAGCGCGGTGAACTGGGCGGAGAGGCCGGCGGCTGTGGCAGCATCGCGGGTGTGGGCATCGGCATGCCGGACCGGCTGCTGCGGATGCTGGCGACGGAGCTGCTGGATGGCGACGACGGCGCGCCAGAGCTCTGGCCGTCCAGGTCCATGGCGTGCGGCCCTTGTTGAGGCTGGAAGCTATCCAGCCGCCACTCTCGACGGCCTAAGTCTCCGCGAGGAAGCTGGCGCTGGGCCATGCGGCGCAGCTCCGCTTCGACGTCGTCACCGTCATCGCCGGCCGCCGCGCCGTCGGCTGAGCCGCCGTAGCGACCCAGATAGCGCGGCGCTGGCGTGGCATCCACCGACGCGCTCATCTCTGCGAACCCGTAGCGACCCGGCAGATCGGTGGCCGATACAGCGGACGCGGACACGGCGGAGGCCGACACCGAGGCCGACATGGGCGACAGCGGGGACAGCGGCTGGCCGGCATCGAGCGGGGTCTGCGCGGGCGCAGAGATCGATAGAGGCGGCTCAGAAGGCGGGGATGTGGGCACCTCGCGCGTTAGATAGCGCGGCGCGGGCTGCGCGGGGCTCGTGGGCGACGGCGGAGTCGCCGGCGGCGTGCCGTTCCCGTCCATATTGGCGCTTGGTGATCCTTTGGCAATGGGAGGCGAGCATACTGAAGACAAGTCTAAATTGGGAGCAAAAAATGAGTTTTCCCGCCAAAACATGGGACGAAAAATAGTCGTGATACAAAATTTGGTACAGAAAGTTGAAGTTGAAGGCACACACGACGCCCTCTTTTCACGGGGCGTCTCGCTTTATATTGGTCTAGCTGCATTTGCACAAGCTGGACACTCCCCATTACGACCTCCACCGAGGCTCAAACGAACAACAAGGACGACAGGCGCCAGCTACACCGCCTCCATGGCTGGTGTGGGCACTTCCGCGGCGGCGGCAGCCGCAGCAGCGGCGATGGAGCTGTTTTTACCAGCGCTGCTGCGTGGTGCGCTGGCCGAGCCTCGGTTGGACCCTGTGGACGAAGAGGGCGCGGAGCCGTTCGCCAGTAGCTCGCGCCGCTTCTCTTCCACGCGCTTGGCGCGGATCTTGGACACGATGTCGTCCACGTCGCCCGTCTTCAGCGTCGCGAAGCTGCTCTTCTTCTTCTTGAGCTTGAGCTGCTCGAGCCGCTTCTTGGTCTCCTCCTCACGACGAATCCTCCGCTCTTCGGCGATGCGTTTGCGCTCATTGTCGCGGTCGGCGGACTGAAGCACCTTGGCGAACGAGTAGAAGATCGAGAAGAAGGCATCAGGCCCGCAGTCCGGACTCGACGGGTCCTCGCCGTAGAACGACGCGGTCTCCTCAAACCGCTTCGACATGCTGTCCAAGTCCTCAGCGATCTGCTCCGACGACTTCTTTGCACGGTCTGCGAAAGGCTTGACGACCTCCTGGAAGCGATCCGAGATCTTCTCGGGTTCATCCTCCAAGCCAGGCACTGGGTCGGGCTGCGGGTACTCCTTCTCGGGCAGCTTCGCATGCACCTCGAGCTCGTTGCANCCGGTGTAAGCCTTCACTGCATCCGCCTCTTCATCCTCCGGGGCGAACTGGAGTAGAGCAGACACGCGCTCGACCGAAAGCAGCTCCTTGTCGACCAGTAGCACGGCATTCCGAAGCTTGTAGTACGGTAGCCGGAAACGCGCTAGCATGATACCGATGTTGTTCGCACGCTTTGCGTCAATCAGAGCAACGCGTGTCGGTGCTCGCCGCTTCGTGGGCTTTTTCGTCTCCGACTCCTTCGCTTTAGGAGGTTTGTTCACGAAGATATCGGCCAGCTTGTCGACGTATTTGTCCAGCACGTCGTCCTTCTTCGGCGCATCAGGCTTTGAACTCGGTCCATTCGCTCTTGCTGCAAACAGAGCCGCCACGCTCGGAGGGCCCGCTGGAGCCGCGGGCTCCGCTGCTTTCTTCTTCTCTTCCTCTTCCTTAGCAAAACTTTCCCAGATGGTGCCAGTGGTCTCCTCGCTCTTGACTGCCTCCCAATACAGGTTCCTAAGCTTCGGCTTCGGGGGTCCCGTGACGACCGGTTTGGGCGGAGCTTTTGTCGCTGAAGCAGACAAGTCTTCAGGGATCATGGCCTCGGGCGTATCTAATACCTTCGGGTCCAGTGACTCGGCGTTCATCTTCAACTCTAGCTGCGGGCGCGGCATTCCCATCTTCAATAACTTAAAATACTTGACGTAGCTTGGGTGTTCCGACGCCTTCACAGTCTTCCCGCCCCCTTCCTTAATCTCCTTCCCGTCTTCATCAACCAGTTTGTCAGGCGTTTCGAGGAGGTCGCCATCCAGACCTTCCGCCGCAGCTTTCAGCTTGATGTGCGCGAGTGGCATTCCCATTTTCATCAGCTTGAAAAACTTGGCGAACTTATCGTGCTCCTTCACCGGGATGCCCTTCACCGCAGGAGCCCCACCCACCACCTCCTTTCCGTTCTCATCAACAAGTTTGTCGGGAGTTTCCAGAAGGTTGGCGTCAAGACCCTCCGATGCAGCTTTCAGCTTGACGTGATCCATGGGCATTCCCATTTTGAGAAGCTTGAAGAACTTGGCGAACTTTTCGTGGTCCTTCACGGGTGTGCCCTTCGGCTGCTCCGCAGAAGCCGCCTCGACCTTCTTTCCGTCCTCATCCACCAACACATCAGGGGTAGCAAGTAACTCGCCATCTAAGCCTTCAGCAGAGGCCTTCAACTTGATATGCTCAAGTGGCATTCCCATCTTCAGCAGCTTGAAGAATTTGGCAAACTTCTCGTGCTCCTTCACAGGCACCCCTTTCACAGCAGCACCGGACCCCGCAACAAACTTGCTTCCGTCTTCATTCAGAAGAGCGTCCGGTGTTGACAACAACTCCCCGTCCAACCCCTCAGCGGATGCCTTGAGCTTGATGTGTTCCAGCGGCATACCCATCTTCATCAACTTGAAGAACTTGGCAAACCTTTCGTGTTCCTTTACGGGAATTCCCTTGGGTGCTTGCTCCGATGCTCCCGGTACGAACACCTTGCCCTCTTCGTCCAGAAGCTGATCGGGTGTACTTAGCAACGACCCATCGAGCCCTTCTGACGATGCCTTCAACTGAACATGCTCAAGCGGCATGCCCATCTTCAACAGTTTGAAGAACTTGGCAAACTTTTCGTGCTCCTTTACCGGAATTCCTGAGAAACCCGAGTCCTCTTTCAGTTCATTGCCATCGTCGTCGAGAAGCAGATCCGGTGTCTCCAGAATCGCGCCATCCAATCCCTCTGCCGACATCTTGAGCTGAATATGGGGCAGTGGCATGCCCATTTTCTTCAGCTTGAAGAACTTGACATACTTTTCATGCTCCTCGGCCCGCGTGCCCTTCTTCTCCTCGGTTTCCGGCTTCAATAGCTGGATCACCTTGTCTGGTGTCTCCAGAATTGACGGATCAAAGCTTTGAATCTCGCTGCTCATCTTGAGTTGCACATGCTGCATTGGCATCCCCATTTTCAGAAGTTTGAAATATTTCACCAGGTCCGGGTGCTCCTGAGCAGCCACACTTGAAGGCGTATCCTCCTCGTCAGTCTCCTCTGCAGTCCCATCGGAAAGCGCAAGATCGTCGTGGTCTCGATCCTTATTATCGATCAGGATAATAGGGCCCATCCGGAATTGAAACGTGGGGTCCTCGTCAGCACACTTCTGAAGAAACTGAGCGTAGCGATCCCGCATCTTCAGCAGCGTCTTCCGGTCGTCGTATCCGAGCTCGTAGTTACGCACTTCCTCTACTGGAGCGAGCAACGTAATCTGCTTCATGACCTTCTCAGACAATGCCCACATCTCCTTTCCAAGCACACGATCGCCCGGAATAAAGAGCAATTGCTGCAGAATCGACAGAAAACATGCTTGGAGCTCCGAGTCGTTCGTCACGCTGTCATACAGAGAGCGGAACACGCTCTCGACCGAGGCCAGATCCGTTTGCTCATAAATCGTGTCTTTCCGGTCGTCCTCCATGAACTGTTCGAACACGTCGATCTGCTTCTCCATGTTGTCCAGCTGGTTCCGAAGCTGCGTCACCGAACTACTGATGATGCTGTTGCCTCCATTTCCAAATCGATGGGCACCGCCCTTGGTTTCAAGTGGAAGCGATGAACGAACAATCGCTCCGTCCGGAGAAAGTGC
Source organism: Phytophthora gonapodyides (assembly GCA_012295475.1). Classification (NCBI taxonomy): domain Eukaryota; phylum Oomycota; class Peronosporomycetes; order Peronosporales; family Peronosporaceae; genus Phytophthora; species Phytophthora gonapodyides. The sequence goes on along the minus strand of JAABLL010000009.1, from coordinate 8,459 downwards.
TGCTGGCTCCCGATCTATGGGCGACGGCGGTGCACTCTTGCTCGCTGAAAGCCGTCCACCGCTCTGATCATCTGCAGCCTTACTGATCGACGACCGCCGACCACCGAGAGACTTGAGGGATTCAAGTCTTGAAACGGGAGTTCCTGGCCCCTTACCCCGTCCAGTGACGGGTGATTCGATGGATCTGCTGCTCAAAACTGGCGACGGAGTGTTTCTTGCGACGTGCTTGTTCGGCACAGGCGAAGGAATGTTTCTTGCGATGTGCTTGCTTGGCACAGGCGAAGGGGTAGCTGGAGCAGTCGACACCGGCGACGGAGTTCCGTTGGTTCTTTCTTCAACCGGCGTAGAAGCACCAGCAGAGGTGGCAAGCGGATACTTCGTGCGCTGTACAGCGAGAGATTTGGCACGGATCTCCTCAAAGTAACCAGCCATCTTGAGAGCCATGAAATCGGAACGGATCGCTAGTCGATCTTCCAACCGGATGGCCTTATTCACAATGATATTCACAAAACTCAGCACGTCTTCCTTGAACACCAGCGAGTATCGCGTCGACTTGAGGGCATCCCGCAGGCAGCTAAAGCGAACATTTTCGCCCTTGGTCTCTTTGTAATGGTCGAACGCTTCGATGACTGCGGTGTGTCCCGCCGCGCTATTGTAACAAACAATACCTAGCAACTGCAAGGTATACTTCTTCACATCCCCATTTTCCGTATGGAAGCACAAGGCCACTCGCTTGACAAGTCCTGGCGTGTTCGTAATGGCCTCCACACCTGCTGTAAAATGCGTCAGTGACCGCAAGATCCGCAGGATCACCTCGCACACACGCGTAGCCTTTTCGTACTTGGAGTTTTCAATCGGAAAGGGAGACGGGTCGGGGAGCTTCATCGTAAGGTAATCCAAGCCAAAGTGCGACAGAAAAGACTCCAGCCAGTCTGTGGACGCGATAGAGATCTTGGCCCGAAGCGCCTCGAGGTCTTTCAAGCCCTTGTTGTCCCATTTCAGCTCGACCAAGTTTTCAGCGAACTTTTCGGCCTCCGTAGCGTTCGATTTCGTGTTGTCTCCGTTCTCGTTCTGCTGCGCGTACCACACGACGTGCCACTTGGTCTCGAGCGACTCGATTCGAATGAGCTCGTCCATCACGTCCTCGGGCACGCCGCGCTTGGCCATCAGTTCGCGGTACATTTCGTCGACTGTCTCCCATTTCGGCGGTTTGGGGGGCTTTTCCTTCTCCTTTGGAGCAGCTCCGCCGGTGGGTATCCTCGTGGCGAAAAAGTCGCGGAAGTACTGCAGCTTGTCGTTGAAGTTGCCGTCCTGTACGGGGTTCGACATGGAGATGGAGGAGCGGAAGAAGCTGTTGCGCCTTGGCTTGGACGACGACGCGTTGTGGTTGGGTTCGTGCTTCTCAGGCTCGCGCCGGAACTCCATCGAGAGCGGCCACGCAGTGGGGTCCTTCTGCAGCTGCATGGCGTGCTTGACGATCTGCTCGAAGGGCATGTCGTCGATGTGCGCCTTGTGGATGACCTGCAGGATGTCGCCGACCTTGACGCGGCCCGTGGACTCGACGTAGCCGGCTTTACCGCCTTGAAGCGGGCGGAACCCTTTGACGACTGCGCCGCGCTGCGGTTTGTCGCGCTCGATGTGCCTCGCACGCAGGTCCAGCCCCAGAGGGCCAGGTGAGGGCACCTCGAGTCGGAAGACGAGCGCGCGGTCGCTGGCGTTGGGGTCACTGCCCAAGAACGGGCTGCTGCTGGTGATGGACATGGAGGAGGACGCGGCCGGCACCGCGCCCGTGAGCGAGTTCGAGTTGGCCAGGCCGGGAGACTCACGCGCGTTACCGCCGCCTATGGATCCGCGGCGCTTGCGCCACATGGCGGCGTGGATCTATCGGGCGAGAAGGAGAGTGAGTGAGCCAGGTGGCGCCGGACTTCTCGGTGTTGCCAGAGGGAGTCAGTCGAGTGGGAGCCCCGCCGAACTGCGCGTAACTAAAGAGCGGTCGTGGTGCTTCTGACCGCAAGGAAGGGGGAGTGCTTCGGGCGAGCGGGTCTAGTCCTGTCCGGGCGCCGAGTCTTACGCGCACTTGGCTGCCTTCTCGGAGTGAAGCTGCACGAGGGCGGAAGTGAGTGTCGTCTTGCGCTGTTGTGTGCGTGTGGTGTGGCACTCGTGTTCACCACACCATCCATGCGAAAAGTGAACCCAGCCGGTTTCTGCCCAACGACACCGCAAGTGCGTCGAGTGTTCACAACCCAAGAAGCTGCGTCGAGCGTCAGTTCTTCTTCCGCCGCCTGTATCATGTGCTTCCTGTGCTCGGGCGAACCCGTCGAGGACGATGTGCGCAAGGGCAACCCCGGCGCGTTCCACGTTGGCATGATGCAGGCTCCTGGCGCCGACCCCTTGTGTACGTATCGACGACGGCGGCGAGGAAGGAGACATGCTATGCTAACCAGCGCTCGCTCTTGCTGCTTTGGGTGCAGGCTGCCTGGGCTCGTGTCTGTGTCCGTGCTGCGCGCAGATTGTCATCCGCCGCAAGGCGCTCAACTACGACATGAGCAACTACACGTGCTGCCAGGGCTACATGGACGGCATCGTGCCGTGCGCGCGCTCGGGTCGCTGCGGCGAGTCCAGCTGCCCCAACGGCTGCCTGTGTCTCGAGGTTGGACACCGCTCTGCTATGGATGAGATGGACCTGAGCACGGACTGACGCTGAGGGCTCTCTTGTTTGGTACTTTCAGGCCTTCTTCTGCAACGGTTGCGCCGTGTCGGCCACGCGCATGATGGTCATGGACCGCTACCGTCTGCAGCCGGACAAGTGGGACAACCGCATCATCGTACGTGCTGTCAGCGCTGACGGTAGAGCCTATCTGGAGAGATTGACTGACGATGCCCTGCTTTTCTTGTTGTGTTTGTCGCTAGCGATGCAACAACTGCATCCAGCTGGTCAGCTGCGTGTGCAGCCTGCTGTCCATCTGCATCTCGGAGCTGGGCGACCTGGCGGACATCATGAACTGCATCGCGCAGTGCACGTACGCCTCCACGCAGGGCTGCATGACGGCCCAGGTGAACGTGGAGCTCCGCGAGCGCGAGAAGGCCTTCGAGGTGCAGGACGAGAGCATGGAGCGCGTCTAAGCACGCGACGTACGCCCAGTCGTCGGCAGGCCTTCCTTGCGTCGACAACGAGGGTCTGCAGGGCGAAGATTCGTACTCGCCCATTTCATGTAAAGCTTGAATGCAATTTCCTTTCCAGTGATGTATCAGCTGCTGTACCCGCTGAGGGTTGCACCATTGTTGAGATGGCGGGCGAAAGTCATCGTCTAGAGCGAGCTTGATCGCTGGATGTAGCCACTGGCCAAGTTGACCATCGAGCCCATCAAGTTGCCGTCGTTGAAGACTGGACTGCAAAAACAAAAACTATCATTCAACATAACCTCTGTTTTGTCACGTAGTAGATCGGTAGGCGCATATACTGGCGCGCGGCTCCATCGGGTACCATGGCGGCGGAGCAGCAGCAAGAGCATGAGGCGACGGTGCAGGGCCGCGTGACGGGGATCATCTACCCTCCGCCGGACATCCGCGCCGTGGTGGACAAGACGGCGCAGTTCGTGGCCAACAACGGCCGCGCGTTCGAGAGCCGCATCGTGGGCGAGCGCATGTCGGCCAAGTTCTCGTTCCTGCGCGAGGCGGACCCGTACCACGCCTACTACGAGCACAAGGTGAGCGAGTTCATCGCCAAAAAGACCGAACCGCCGCCAGCCCCGGAGCAGGAGAAGGAGGAGCAGCAGCAGCAACAGCAGAAGACGCAGGAGGTCGTCAAGGCCGCCGAAACGACGGGCGACGTGGTCGTGGAGAAGAAGGCGGTGCAGGACGTGACGGCCCAAGTGGCCAAGAAGATCAAGCAGAAGGAGCTGCAGCCGCCGCCCGAGGAGAAGTTCATCATCAAACACCCGACGCTCAGCGCGCTGGACCAGGAGATCATGTACCTCACAGCGCAGTACACGGCGCTGAGCGGCAGCTCCTTCCTATCAGGCCTCGCCACGCGCGAGCAGCGCAACCCGCAGTTCGACTTCTTGAAGCCCACGCACCCGCTGTTCGCCTACTTCACGGCCTTAGTGGAGAGCTACACGCTCGTGCTGGCCAAGCCGGACGAGCAGATGAAGCGGTGCGTTGGCAGGACCTGGTGCAGCAAGGTTGGATGGTGTTTTTAATAGTGTTTTGAAATTGTAGGATAGAGGAGGGGGTGGAGCGCATGCAGGTGCTGGATCGATGCGTCCACCGGATGGAGTGGCAGCGCACGGAGCAGGAGCAGAAGGACAAGGAGGCGGCGGAGAGCGATGCCGAGCGCCGCGCACTTGCGCAGGTTGACTGGCACGACTTTGTGATCGTAGAGACCATCACATTCGACGATGACGACGACTTGGGGGCGTCTGCTGCTGCAGCCGAAGGAGAAGCCAAGGGATCGGACGATGAAGATATGGATATGGAGGAGGAGGAGGAGGACGACGACGAACCGAAGCCAGAGATCAAGGTGGTTCAGGATTACGTGCCACAGGCGACAGCGGCGACGGCGCAGCAGCCGCTGCTGAGCGTGGACGGCAAGAATATCTCGTCTGCTGAGGCCAATGAACACATGCGGATTCTGCTGATGAACCCCAAGTGGCGCGAAGAAACTCAGCGGCACTTGGAGAAGCAGAAGGAGAGCTCGTACGCAGCAGGCTCGGCAATCGCCGAGTCTCTGCGGCGGTTTGCAACGAAGCGCGCGGATATCTTCGCCAGTTCTGCCGAAGAAGAAGCGCGGTTGCTGCAGGCGACTACAGCGCCAACGTCCGCTGATCAAAAGCAGCAGCAGCAACGACAACAGGGTGAGGATGACATGGAAGAGGATTCGGAGGAAGAAGAAAAGACAGCCCCTTCAAGCGAGGCTCCTCAAAGTCACCCAGCTTCGATGTCTTCTGAGGCTGAACAGCTCCCGACAAGCGATCCCAGCTCGCAACCACCAGGCTTTTCTGCTTCAATGGTCTCAGCCCCCATGATGAGTGCTCCAGGCATGGGGATGGTTCCCCCAGGAATGGTTCCTCCTGGTATGGTGCCGCCGATGGGTTTGGTGCCGCCCATGGGAGCTCCAGGTATGATTCCTCCTGGCATGAGAGTTCCTGGTATGGGCCCTCCTGGCATGGCTCCACCGGGACCCCCTGCCATGCGCATGCAAGCACCAGGAGTAAGCAGTGGCCCACCCGGCGTCGGCCCTCCTGGTGTGGCAGGGCCCCCAGGCGAGGACCTCGAACCAGCAGCAAAGAGGCAGCGTACCGGCGGATCCTCGTTGCTCCCAGAAAGAGAGTTTGCTTCCCGGCATCCGGTGCGTGTGGTGATGTCGTTGATGCTAGGAGGTTCCTAATTCTCTGTGCGTCGTGTGCTTTGATACAGGGAATGGTGCGGCTGGTGGTGAAGGTGCCGAACGACCCGGACAACGCTCAGTGGAAGTTGGAGGGGCAGACGTTGGATGTGGAGCTCGACGTGAAGGACAACATGAGGACACTCAAGCAAAAGCTGATGGTACGTACGGTGGCTGACACTGGCAATACCGTCTTATGCACACGCTAACTTTGCTTTTGCTCAATGCAGGCCGAGTTGCAGAACATGCCGGTGAACAAGCAGCAACTCAAATTCTCAATGGGTTTTGTCAAGGACGCGCTCACTTGTGCGCATTACAACTTCGTCAGTGGCACGGAGCTCGAGCTGAGCGTTCGCCAGCGCGGTGGCAGACGGTAGAGATCTAGGAACAAAAGCATCGTGGATCACGTGAGGACAAACCGCTCAAGGTAGAGAGCCAACGATTGCCGTCGTCTACAGATGCGGACCAGTTCTTCATTTATACTCCCAATCCAAAAATCATCATCACCGCAACTCGGTTGCAGTCGCCTGCACAGCAAACCGATGGGGTGACACACGACCCGAAGATGATAAAAAGCAATCCTTGCAGCGCTGGACACGTACAGGCCACATCGTCTAATACCCGTCCAGCTTCTCTTCTCTCAGGTCGATTTCTTCTGCGCATTTGACCATATACTGGAGCTCAACGGCGAATTGCTTGGTGGCTTCCAGATCCTGGTCCTGGTCGTACACTTCGCCCAGCTTGTTGATGACGGCGTCGATGTGCTGCGAGATCTCCTTGCGGATCTCGTGCAGCGCGTCCACATCAGGGGCTTCCGCAATGCGCTCTCTTCAATGTGTACACGATCACAGCCATGTTAGTCCAATAACGTCAACGTGAATCAACGACCAGCGATGGTTTCTTACCTGATCTCCATCGTCTGCATTAACAGTTCAGGATCTACAGCGGTGCTCGCAGTCTCACCGAGAGCGTCAATGCCGTGCAATGCCAGCTGCAGTCACAAAAGCCAGCTCGTTAGTACCTTGCCACATACACGAACAAGCAACTAAAAGCCGCACCAGATACTTGACGCGCGTGTTGGGCGTCTTGAGCATCTTGTAGGCATCGTTGATGACGGCAGCGTTCACCGCAGACAGCTCCTGCTCGAACTGCACAGCACAAGAGGTAAATTGATAGACCTTTAGTCCCGACACGTACATAATAACTACGAAATCAACGACGCACCTCCGACTTGGAGCCGTAGAGATCCGGGTGCAAGCGCTTCTGCAGGTTCCAGTACGTCTTCTCGATGCTGCGCTGCTCCAGATTAAAGTGCTTGGGGCTAGACGTACAGCAACCAGTCAGCCAAAGCGCCAGCCACGTCACATCTCTTCCATGTCTTTAACTCACATCTTGAACATCTCGAAGTAGTCGCAGTGGCAGCCCTTGTCGATCGGCTGGATGGCGTTGCACGTCTTGCAGAAGAACGAGCAGCAGTCCGTCGCGTGGTGGCACTTCCAGCAGTCCGCTGCGGCAGGCACAATCGCAAGCGTTAATCCAAGGGCCTCGTTCCGAAGGCCATTATTGCATGTCCGAATCACGTACGTCCTTTAGCGTTGCGGTGGCACGCGGGAGGCACCTCCTCCTCCACCTTCTCCGCAGCAGCAGCGAAGCTGCGCGCCCGCAGCGGCGTCCGCATTGCGCGCTGGAGACCTCGACGCAACAGCTTTCCCGACAACATCGCGGCAATATGATGGGTGAGCGGGCAGTCTCCGATTTCGAAGTGACTTCGGCTTACGTCTTGCGTTTGCCAAGTCGTGTGGACCACAACATGAAAAGAGACTTTACAAAAAAAAGGTCAAAACATTACATTCATTCTCCGTCTGATTATCCCCAAGTTGCCTTTTTGAGAGCTTCACCTGGCCATATTTGCTGGTGGCGGGAAGGATAGCACCACCTTCTTGCCCGTGAGCGTGTCGCGCAGCAGCAAGTTGGCGGCGCGGTGGACGTCCAGCTTGCCGCCCTTGACGCGGAAGCCGCGCAGTTGCGCGTACGCCTCGCACAGCGTGTAGGGGCACCACTCATCGTCGTCCTCTTCCACGGGTTTGAGCTTGTACACCTCGTGCAGGTGCGGCACGCAGTTCTCGGCGATAAAGCGCACGGCGCTGAAAGGCTCGCGCGTCTGCGCGATGGGGAAGCTGCCGAATAGGATCTGCAGCAACACCGGCACGTTGAAGCGCGGGAACACCACGCCGGGGCAGTCGCACACGAGCACGCGGGCGAAGGCGCCGTCATCGCGATCTAACATCTCCACACGCTCGAAGAAGTGCGTCTGAAGGTGCTTGGTGTGGCCTGGCGTGGCCGACACGCTCACGAGCTTGCGGTCGAAGAGGCTGTTAAGCAGCGAGCTCTTGCCGACGTTCGGCTCCCCGACGAACCCAATCGTGAGCGTGTCCTTCTCTCTCTCGTCTGCCATGGGGTCGCTAGAAGACTCGTGCTGCGTGATGCCAGCGCTCACTTGGCCGATCGTCCGCATCAACGTCGCGTTGCTCTCGTCGATGTTGTCGCGGCTGTAGGCCAGGACGGGGATATCTTGGCCGTAGCGCGCTTGCAGGTTACTCGACCACTTTTCAACGCGCTCCTTCGCCACCAGATCCGTCTTGGTGAGTACTAGCACAACGCGCTTCCACGGAAATTCCGTGCGGATGTGCGTCATGAGTTGGTCACTGATGTGCAGCAGCGGACAGCGAGCGTCCGCGAGATGGACGAGGACGGACGAGCGCTCGATCACCCGCCAGAGCTGACGCCAGACCTCCAGGTTCCTCTCGTACAGGTTGAGCCGCGCGCCGTCCTCGCGGTGCGTCTCTGCCTGCTCGAGGTGTTCAACCCACTCCTTGAAAGCGCGGTCGTCCACCTCGTTCAGCTCGTCGGGCGTCATCTCCCGGGACCACTTGGGCTTGGTCAAGATGCGCGGCTGGTTGGCTGGGTCCTGGATACCATAGGCGTAAATCGACTGCGAGTTGCCGCGGTCCTCCGCGTACACGAGTTCTCTCGTCGCATCCTTCTTCCTGGCCTCGACAGCGGCCTTGGACTCCTT
>JAABLL010000008.1:11826-46400 GCA_012295475.1 Phytophthora gonapodyides | reverse complement strand
TAAGAAGGAGAACTACCGCATCTCGCACGAGCACGTGATGGCTGCGCTGGAGGTAATGGAGACTGGAAGCGGCCGTGTTGGGATCACGTTGCTGAGACGATGATGGTTGTAGAATCTTGGGATGCAGCGCTATACTGCAGAAGTCAAACATCTACAAGGAGCAATGGAGCTCGAGGCACAGGTACGTGGTTATCGGCAGTGCGAACTTTTCAGGACCAACGCAGTTTTGGTTTGACTGGGACTGGTCTTGTTGCAGAAGAAGAAGGAGCAGATAGCGTCGCGGAAGGCGGCGGCGAAGACGGCATCGCGCGACGAATTATTAGCAGAACAGACGGCGTTGTTCAAACAGGCGTCGTTGAAGGCAACGAGAGAGGGGTGGTAAACGTCGGCACAGAACTGCAAGCTGCAACACGAGGTTGAAATGTAAAATGATGATGAGGTTGGGTAACGCAGATCTGTCTTACAACCAAGTTTCCTGCATTCGATGCTACTCCAGGAATTACGAGTAGGTATCAAGAAAGGCATCGCCAAGGGAACTTGGAGCAGCGAAGAGCTGGTCATCTTCTTACAAAATTTTCACGACTTCGCCTGATTGGAACGAAATGACCAGTGACCGAGCCACGTAGCCGGAGAAACACGACTACCGGTGCAGGTATACACAAGTTCTGCACATTGCAGATTGCCAGTCACTATCTCCAAATCGAAAGGCCAAAACTCGTTTTTACAATTTAATGTTCGGCACACTACTGTCTACACTTGGTTCCACTATGCCGGCTTGATTACGGAGTGGCAGTCCTGAAAAAGCCCCCCACCCCCTCGATCCAATGCAGCTCCGAGGCGTCTTCACTGCGCTCGCGGGCGCGCTGGCCCTCGCCCTCCCGGCCACCCAGGCCGCCCCCGTGGCTCTGACCGAGGCAACCTTCGACCACCAGACCAGCAGCGGCGTGTGGTTCGTCAAGTTCTACGCGCCGTGGTGCGGCCACTGCAAGAAGCTGGCGCCCACTATCGACGAGCTGTCCGAAGCCGACGGCCTGGCTGAGCAGGACGTGCACGTGGCCAAAGTGGACTGCACCACGGAGCGCAGCGTGTGTGAACGCTTCAGTGTGGGTTCCTACCCGACGCTGAAGGTTGTGGCAGCAGGCAAAAGCTACGACTACAACGGCCGTCGCGACGTGCCGGCCATGGTGGCCTTCCTCACGGAGGGGTTCAAGAAGGACTACGGCGAGAAGGTGCTGAGCTACGCCGAGTTTGTGGAGCAGAAACGGGCCGCAGCCGCCGAGCACGAGGAGAACGAGCGTCAGAGCGCCGTGGTGCAGCTCACGACGACGTCGTTCGAGCAGCAGGTGCTGGGCAGCAAGGAGCCGTGGCTCATCAAGTTCTACGCGCCCTGGTGCGGCCACTGCAAGCGCTTGGCGCCCACGTGGAACAAGCTCAGTCGCACGCTGAAGGAGAACGGCAGCAAGACCAAGGTGGCCAAGGTGGACTGCACGGTGCACCGCCGCGTGTGCTCCCGCTTTGGCGTCAATGGATACCCGTCGCTGTTCTACGTCAACGACGGCCAGGTGTACAAGTACAAGGGCGGACGCTCGCTCCCTGCGTACGTAGGCTTGAGTATTGAGGGGATTAGTGTTCGAGATACTAACTTAACTGGTTGCTATAGATTCCTCGACTTCGTGGAGAGCGGCTGGAAGACGGCCGAGTCAACTGGCCCCATCCCGGAGGAAGGATTCTTCTCCAAGATCGTGGACACGACCATCGAGTGGGCCACGGAGCACACTGTGCTGGCCGTGCTGGCCGGCATCCTGGTGATCGCCATCGTCGTGGCAATCCTGGTCGCCATGCTGGACTACTGGCTCGGTGCTGATGACGTGGTGCAGTACAAGAAGGCGCTGGACGAGAAGGAGGCCGAAAAGAAGGAGACGAAGGAGGATGGAGAGGAAGCGGAGCTGCCGCCTCGCGTGCCGTCCGCCAAGCAGGCCAAGAAGAGCGGCCAGAAGCCCAAGGACGAGTAACTTTCCTCCCTCGCTCCTCTGTGGGTCGTTTGCTGCTGCTAAGCGCTGGTCCATAAGAGAGAAGAAGAAGCAGTCGCGAAGCTCGACACACAGGCTAGGCTAGCAACCGTAGTTCGCTCGTTACCACTCCCATCAAGGAGGAATAAGGAGCATGTACAGCTTCAGCTTTTGTACTTCCGCTGCGTTAAATACCCGCGACCTTCGACGCGTTGACCACCGACGTCCAGTACTCGATCACCTCGAGAAACCACATGGACTCGCGCTGCAGCTTGGCGTCCAACTTGATGACCTGGTGCGCCAGCAACGTGCGGACAGCAGCTGCGGCGTCGGCCTTGACCTTCTGCATGGGCCCAATAGCCATGATGTAGTCACCTGCACACGTAGCCAAGAGCAGTCAAAGTCTCTGGTGAAGCCAAGTCCCAATAGTCTTGACGAACCTAATTGAGGGCGAGCATCAACTCCCGGCGGCGAGTTCTTCAAGAACACCTTGAGCTGCAGACGCAAGACGCCTGTGCCGTCGTCGACAGTGCACTGTGTTCCATCGTCCGAGATCTCCACCACGACGCCCTGGGCAGTTTTCGACTTGAGGTGAGCACTCAGCCTGAGGCTGTAGGGATTGTATTGGCTGGCTCCGCTCACCTGAATCCACAGACGCGAGCAGTCGATGCCGTTGATAGTGGGGGTGGGCCGGCTCGAAGCCTGCAGCGCGGCGTATATCTGCCCCACGAAGGCCTTGACCGTGCTGCCAGCGCCTCGCTTGGTCGCCATCTTACGATAATTCAGTCGTGGGGGCCAATGAAAATGGAGGATAAGGTGGCAGTTCATCAGCTCGAGCAATAAGAGCTGGCTGTTTAGTGCAGGTTAGCTACCCCGTCTGCATGCGCAGCCTAATGCAAGGAGATTCTGCCTTAAATGAGCTTCTGCGTGACTGCGGCGCCCTTGAGTCCGGCCTGCTCGATCGTCTGGTCCAAGTCTGTGGACACGGGGCGTGGCGGGAAGCCCGCAAGCAACGTATACGGCTGCGATCCAGCGTCGTTCCTGCATTAACCACCAACAGCAACATCGTCAGTTCGAGCCCCTCTCTCCTCCACTTCTTCCTACCAACGTACAGCTGGATAATAGCGTGCAGGTCACGGATCGTGTGCTCCAAGTTGAGCGTCTCCCGGAGTCGCTGTCCATTGTGCAGTCGCAACTGCAACGTCGTCGTGGGTTTCTTGTCGTCCACCACGGGACGCTCCGCCTTCACGTCGCTCTGGATCACCGCGTCCGCCGCGTACGAAGCCCCGCCCATGCTCTGGCCCTCGCCACTGAATGCCGTGTAGGCTGGCGGCGGAGGAGCCACGTAGTCCTCCTGACGCTTGTCTACCAGACTGATCTCCACTGGTTCGCTGCGGTTCTCGCCCTCGAGCTCCTGCGGCACGTGGCCGCGTTCCAGAGCTTCCAGGAACGGTCGGTTGGCCGCGTCCGAGCGCGCGCGGTACGGCCCGTCGTTCACGGTGAAGCCCTCACGGTAGAAGGTAATGATGTGGCGTGGTTGAGTCGCCTGGCCCTCAGCCGCGGCGGCGCGCGCGTCCTGCTGCGCTCGGCCGATGATGTTGGCCACGTGGTCGTCTCCTTCGCCTCCAGGGCCGATGACGGACAGGCCGCTGCCTCCGCCGCGGTCAGAGGCGCCTCCCGCGTAGTATTGGTTGGGCTGGTCGCCGTCGGGGCGCTCGTCGTCGCGGTCGTTGAGGCTCGAGAGACCTACAATATTCACCATATTCCTGCTCGTTTTTAGGATATGAAATGGAAAGTGACGAAAATGGAGATTGTGACGTCAGACATGGCTACATGTTGGAGGTTAACCTTTACTAGGCGAGTGCAGTGCGTTGGTGCGCGACGTGCGACTTGAGCGAGTCGCTGGTGGCCGACGCGTCGGCTTCGGCTACTGAGAAGTCTGTGTTGCGAGCTTTGGAGAAACCCGCGTACATGCGCTCGAATTGCAGCCGCGCGGCGTCGGAAGTTGAAGGCTTGGCGTTCTCGAACGAGGTCTGGACGTGCGTCTTGGTGATCACACTGGCAACAGGGACGGCACGGCGAGGTTAGATGCTGCAACAAAGGGCAATCAAACTGCAATGGTAGGCAGGTTTAACGTACTCGGAGTCATTGCCGTTCAGCTTCTCGTGCACAAGTTCCAGCTGCGCCGAGTACATGATCTGTAAACCCAGAAACAACCATCAGCTGTAACCACAAAGTACAATACAAGTGGCCAGGAGTACGCACGGCCTGCAAGTCTGCACCCGAGAAATGGGCGCTTTTAGGAGCGCTGGCGATCTCAGGAAGGTACTCGATCGCCTCGTCCGAGAGCTCCATGTCTTTGGAGACTGCGCGCAGGATATCCAAGCGCTCTTCTTGGTTCGGAAAGCCTGCCGCATTATACCAAATAACCATCAGTATCCACCGAACGAGAAGGGGTGGCTGCACATCAAACGCACCGCAGTAAAGCGACTTGTCGAGCCGTCCAGGCCGAAGAAGAGCCGGGTCGATCATGTCCGGCCGACTTGTAGCTGCCAGCACGTAAACGCCCTGGTGCAGTCAAGAATAATCGGTTAATTCGTTAACGCAGATCGTACAAACCACGAGAGTAGCTTCACGTACCTTTCGAGCCTCCACGCCGTCGAGAAACGTGAGCAACTGGTTCACCAACCGGTCCGTCACTCCAGTGTTGTCGGCGCCGCGACGAGGGGCGATGGAGTCGAACTCGTCGAGGAAAAGCACGGACGGAGCAGCGGCGCCAGCGCGTGCGAACAAGTCCCGGATTGCCTGCTCACTGGCGCCGATGTACTTGTTCAGGACCTCGGGGCCCTTGACGCTGATGAAGTTCAAGCCACATTCGTGTGCCACAGCGCTTGCAAGCAGCGTCTTGCCGCAGCCAGGGGGTCCGTACAGCAGCATTCCAGCCGGAAGTTTGATGGGCGTGTTGTCGTACAGCTTCGCGTAGCGCGTCGGCAGCTCCAGCGTATCCTTGAGTACCGTTCGCACGGTCTGCAAGCCCCCGACGTCGCTCCATTTCACCGAACTCTTGAAGAGATCGACGCCGATCAACGCCGTGGGTTGGAAGTCCGCAATGCCCTCGACGAAGTCGCTTTGCTGCACTTTGTGCGTTGCTCCGAGTGGTTCAAGCAGCGCGTGGCGCTTGAACATTTGGTGCAGAGCTCGATCTGTAGCGCTGGATAGATCCCGGAGGCTGTAGCCTTCAGTCAAGGACGACAAGAGCCCGAAGTCGATGGCCGGGTCAACGCCAATCTGCCGAGATTTCGTCGCTCCTTTCCCCGTCGAGTTGGCGTTCTCAAGCTTCATTCGCAGCATCTCGTGGATCAACGTCTCGCGCCGCTCGGCGTCCGGAGAAGCCACTTGAATGGGGCGATCGAAGAGCCCACAGCCTCGTAGCGTCTTGTGAACGCTCGTGTCGGACCGAGCGGCTGCAACCACAGCCACGCTCTTGCTCTGCATCGCGTTGCCAATGGCCTCAAGCAGTTTTCTCCGTGCAAGCTGCTTTTGAGCGCCAGACAGGCCCTTGATGGACTCGCACTCGCGCTTGAACGACGCATTCAACTCAGAAGTGGCCTTCCACATGCGCTGGCCGCTCTGACTCATGAGAACGAGAAGCTGCTCGGCGATCCGTCGCGATTGTTCGTTCGCAGCGCCTGCGGACTCGTCTTCTTCGGGCACCAGCGCGTCCAAGTTGTCCAGGACGATCAGAGCGGGTGCGTTCCTCGATGCCTCTTCAAACAACTCGGTCAGCCGAGATTTCACAGCCTCCATCTTGAGTCCTCGCAAGTTCCGACACTCGACAACCGTAGCGAACGCTGCGAACTTCGGCGAGCTCTCAAGCTCGTGCACTAAAGCTCGCAGAAGCGTCGACTTGCCACTGCCTCGCTCGCCGTGCAGCAAGGCGCAACCAGGAGGTTTCGTCCCCAGTAGCACACGTGCAGCAGCCGCATCTCGAGACAAGAGGGGACGCACGGCTTTCATCACTGCAGCGTAGGCCTTTGCACCACGCGATAGCTGCAGGACCGACAGGGTCAGCGGTGTCAGGGATGAAGCTGGCGTGCTCACTCTCGCCAGCACTCGTTGCTGAATCCCCACGGCGTTCTGCACAGTCACTTGAGCTAGCGACAGGACGTGGCCGCCAGTGCGTCCGCCCAGTACCGTGTACTTCTCCAACGCACCGATCGGAACTCCTGCAGCAGAGCGCAAGATATCGTGAGTGAACATATCCATGGCATCATTTCGACTAGAGCGCGTACCGTCCAACTGCTCGGCACTAAAGCTTTCCTCCGCATCGAAGTGCACGTCCGCAATTGCTTGGACGCTGCTCCCGTTATCCAGTTCAAGGCGAACAACTGACCCGGAGCTGAGGACGTGAGTGGAGTCGATCGAGCTACCCCAACGCAGAAAGGCCTGCTGAATGGAGCTAGCCGCAGCTACGGAATCTCCGTCACGACCGTCCGGGTTGGTAAATAGCGTCACTGAGGAAGGAGGCAGCTCCGGTAACTTCAACACGCGAAGGTGAATCGACTCACGACCTGTGATGCCCAGGGTCGCATGCACACCAGGGTTGAGGACGATGCGGCCACGGACAACGTCGAGCGTAGCCTTGAGCCTTGCGACGCAGCACACCGGTTGCTTCCTGTGGTGACGATGATGAGGCTGTGACTACCGAGCAGTTCTCCAAAGCAGGACTGAGATCTGTACGCACCTTGAAGCTTCGCCTTCCTCGCTTGATTCACCGACGGCGCCACTCAATGTCTTGGCATCGGGACTCCATAGTGCCACCACGGGAGACTCCTGAGTGTCTGAGGGCGCGTCCGAAATCACGGCGCCGTCAAGCATGGCCAGGCTTTCCGGATGAACCCACACTTCGTCGGTCGTCTCGTTTCGCAGGGTGCCAACGCCGTCCTGAAACCAGTTTTGAGGGGATTAACAAGCTGAAATATCCCGTTGATTGAGTCTACGACTAACACACCTGGACGAGCAACGGCGGCGATTGCTCATAGTAGAGATCGGGGCTGAGACCGCGCTCAACTGCTTGCGTTTGGCGTTCTTTCGGCGCCACAATCACCTCAGAAATCGGCGTCAAGCGAGCGTGCTCCCTACGAAGAACACAGATCGAGTGCTATCTATCAGCGTTCCAGCACCACGACTCATCCAAAACTAAATCGCTCTACGTACATCCCAACTGGCAGCGAGGCTCTGATGCGGATAAGCGTGTTCTGGTTGATCCAGATCGGACTCACTTGCTTGTCGTTGACCACACACATCTGCCGCGCCACGTATCACCTCAGTAAAGCTCCCTAATTCCCAACCTCCACAAGCAGCTATGTTACCTGTCGCAGCAGCTCTGTCTCGATGGCCCCGGCATGCAGCTGGATCAGCTCCCAGTCGTCCGGCGTGCACGGCTCGACGTTCACCTGCCGCGCAATGGGCAGCGCGTCCACCACGTGCACTCCCACGAAAGCTTGGGGCGTCTTCTCCAAGTGATCTTGCTGTAGTGCCACCGCCACACGGTCAGCATAGTACAACCCTCTCAGCAGTAAAACAAAAGCCGCGTCGTACCAGCCCCACGCAGCGCGCAAACTCGGCCGGCACTTCGATGACGTCGCTGCAGCGCTCAAAGCCATACGAAAGTCAGCATTAGAAGTCTATAGACACAGCGCTCTACACAATAACGACGTATGGCCGACCTGCGCAGCGCCCCGGCCTTGATCAGGCCGCCGATCCAGCCCACGCACACGCGCTGCACGTATCCGTCCACGGTCTCCCACGACAACTCGAGGACGGAGGAGCCGGCCCCCACAAGCTCAGGACCGGCCAGGAAGCTCTGGACGAAGGCAGGCGGCAGATGCACGAAGCAGCTGCTCACGGGCACCAGCACCGGCGCCAGGAAAGCGCCACGAGCAGCCATGGTCAAGCCCAGCGTTGCAGTTGAGGAATGCCGTCAGGTTGATGCGTCAACGCAGATACCCTTTAAATTCGGTTGAATGAGTTTCAAAGGGTATGTGGCGTACATTAGATTAATTTATGGTATTTACAAAAATAGTACTACATGAAACGCACGGCACACTCGAAATGCAGCAGGTCAAGAAGGCGTCGTTCCGCAGCGCCTGGGTCAGCGGCAGCCCGTTGAAGCGGCCGGTGCGATGGCAGGTGGGCCGCTTGGTGGAAGCGTTGCACAAGGAAGGCAGACTCACGTTGCTGCTGGTGATGCTCGGTGTCTCCGGTACGTGCATTGAAGAACTGGAACTGAAACTTTGTTGAGACGGTTCAATGTTGACCGTTGGCTTTGCCCTCGCTAGCTTCCCTGGTGGACGACATCATCGACATGGTCGTGCTGGGCTTGAATCGCACTCGTAAGGAGTTCCTAAACGCCACAGTGGCGGGCGAATCACCGTACGCCGAGCTCGCAGCCTGGAGCGCGTTCACGATCGTCGTGGCGACTGCGAGCGTCAAGTGGACGGCTGTGTTCGACCCCATGGCGGCCGGCTCCGGGATCCCCGAGATGAAGAGCATCATCTCGTACGACCGTCGAGAGGAAGCCAGCCGATACCTCCGTGCGCGAACGCTGGTCTCCAAGATCGGGGGGTTGGCTCTTGCACTCGGCAGCGGCGTCTCGCTTGGCAAAGAGGGTCCGTTCGTGCACACGTCGTCGATCATCGCGCATCGACTCATGAAGCACGTCAAAGGCTTTCGACGAATCTACGACAACGACTTCATGCGGCGCCACGTGTACGACGCAGCCTGCGCGGTGGGCGTGACGTCTACTTTTCGAGCGCCGATCGGCGGGGCTCTGTTCGCCATCGAGGTCACGAGCACAGTCTTCATGGTGTCGGTGCGTGGTGCTCTTCTTTGAATGTCGGAACGTCCTCGCGCTGGACGCTAATGCTGTGTCTGTAGAACTACTGGCGCGCCTTCGTGGCGTCGATCAGTGCCTTACTGGCGCGGGAGGCAGTGTACATGCTGCATCAAGACTGGGTCGCGGCGTATCACGCGATGTTCCCCACGAACTTCGTGGCCGAATCCTTCTCGTTCGCTGAGATCGTGGCCTTCGCCGTGCTGGCCGTGCTGACTGGCCTTCTTGGCGCGTTGTACGCCTCCTTGGCGACAGCTTTCAGGCTGCACTGGAAGGCGTGGGCAGCGGACAAAAACGCAGTGCTGGCATCATGGACGATTCTTTTCCCGCTCACGGTGCTCCTCTGTTTGCCCTTCGGCATGACACGTTTGCCGTTCGGGGATGTCTTAGCAGACCTCACTAGCACGGAGCCCAAGCTCCCCGATCGGTGGCACGCAGAGCTCTCCTTGTCCGTGTTCGTGGTGCTCCCACTCGCAGGACTCACCCGTCTCGTGGTCACAGCCCTGTCCTTCACGCTGCCAATCCCCACCGGCGACTTCGTCCCGACGTTCATTGCCGGCGCCACCTTCGGTCGGTTCTTCGGTGAGGTCCTCCGCCTTGTCTTCCCCGCGGCTGGAATAGTGCCTGGAGGATACGCGCTAGCGGGAGGCGCGGGCTTCGTCGCGTCGACCACGAACACGACCTCTGTCGCGGTGATCGCGCTGGAGTTCACCGGTCAATTCGTCTACACAATCCCGCTGATCCTGTCGACGCTCATCGCTTCAGGCGTCGGCTGTGCTCTCCGGGTGTCCGTTTACGACAGTGTCATCGCGAAGAAAGGCTTCAGCCGGATGCGCACGCTGGACCTGGGAGACCTGAAAGCCTGCGACGTCATGCTGCGCCGATTCCCCGTCCTCACGCTCGACATGGACCAAGCACAGCTCGTGGGCATTCTGAGCATCACGTCGGAGACGGTACTCCCCCTGGTGGACGACTTGGACAAAATGGTGTTCATAGGGTGCGTTCCTCGACAAACAGTTGAAAAGTTCATACGGTTGGTGAAGCTGGTTGCCGAGAATGGGGCGAGCATTCCGCTTTCTTCGGTGCTCCAATTGCCAGAGCAAACCGAGGTTGCAAGACCTGCAGTGGCAACGCTACCATCCGTAAAAGACGACGGGCTCCTTGCTACGGAGGCTCCACATCCAGAGATCATATCGATGGCCCATCTCCCAGCTATCGGGGAAGAGAGCCTCTCCGCAGCAAGTGACCTGGTCAAACCAAGCGAGCTCGTCGACTCGACAGCGCTTCAAGTCGACCCCGACACGCCCTTACAAAAGGTTCACCTGCTTTTCGAGATGATCAAGTGCTCCTGCATTTGGGTCACGCGTCGTGGGCGTCTCGTCGGCCTGCTCCACCGCCAGAATCTGCACGTCCGAATTGCTGAGCTGAAGCGCAAGGGAAACCTCGTAAGTCCGTCTCAATCGGCTCGTGCCGAACTCCGAAAATGACCTGGTAAAATAAAACAATAAACCAGAAAAAGAAAAATTCCATCTCCTGGACCAGAATTGTTGGCAAAATAAGCAAGAAACGCTCTCCAGACGTTACCTTCTTGACTTGCTTTTGGTTGAGCTTACGCTTGCTGCTTGCTGGACACCTTACTGAACTTGTTCTTGCTTGCTCGAGTCGTGCGAGCCACCCAAAACCGATAATGTAACACTCGCGTCAATTCCTTAGAACTGCATTTCTGTAAAAGCAAAACAAAAATACGGAGCAGAATGGTTTAGATATGTACTCATGGGCGGCATGAGTATGGTACAATACATTGCCACGGTGGGCGCGCAACTTCCTGCTGCTGCTAATACAAAGCTAGCGGCCGCTGCAAAATGCACCCAGGAAGCTGCTTGCCCAGTCGCGTGGCACCAAAATGACGAGTCAAGGAAGCTAACCTGTGGTGTTGTGGTGTCGTCCGCTCTTCTTCGAGTACGGGTAGCCGAGAATGTTGAGCGACTCGCGGCTGTAGCCGCCGCTTTCACGCAGAGATCCGATGCTGACCTGCGACGAAGAGAGGTCCGTGTTGGGCTGTACGGCCGGGGCAGGCGCGTAGCTGTCCTGCATCGACGAGTTGTCGGTGGTCGTCTCCGTCGAGCCGCTTGGTCGCGCGCTGAACGAGTAGTTGTCCGGCACCGGCGGCGGGTTCGACCTGCCGGACTGCACGCCAGTGCTGTTCGAAAGCATCGACTGGTTGGTCATGCGGGGCGCTGTGGACGCGTAACTGTCCGCATTCGACAGCACCGAGGCGTTGTTGAAGCGGCCAGACTCGCGCCCCGACATCCTCGATGAGTTCTGCTTGCTCGGACGGCGCAGACTCGTCCCGCGGACGTAGCTCTGAGGAGACGTGACCGTGTTGGAGTACGGGTCGGCAGCGCTGTAGGGCGTGAACGACGTTCCGCGCGAGTTGTCCGTCGACGTAGCGCGGGCCTCCGACTCGCGCATGTCGTCCACGTCAAAGCTCGAGCGCTCCTCGTCGTCGTCGAACTGCTGGAAGCCAGTGCCCGACGCTTGGCGAGGGACCACAGGAGCTGCCAGCGTGGGGGCAGCCTTCGCGTGCGACGTGGTCGAGTGACGAGGGCTGGTGGCCAAGCTGCTGCTGTACGCGTAAGTCGGCGCGACGTACACTGGCTCGGGGGACGGCGTGCGCTGCGACGACGAGTGGTCCGACGCAACCGAAGACATGGGCGAGTCCACCGCAATCGATGCAGCCACAACAGCCGCGGGAACAGCAGCCACGCTCACAGCCGGCGCAGGCGTAGACACGTTCGAGATCGAGTCGCTCAGGTGCGAGCTCGGCGCCTTGGAACTGGCGGCCGGCGAGAACGACTCGGCGTAGTCCACCGTAGGCGACGCAGGCGGCTGGTGGTCGTCGTGGTCGCTGTGGTCATCGTCGAACGTCGCGGCGCCCGCGACTGCCGGGACAGCCTTGGTCTTGGCAGCAGGGGACAGGTACTGGTTCTCGACGTCGTTCTCTGGGTCCTCCAGGCTCTTGGACGCACGGTTGCGACGACGGACGAGAATGACCGAGCCAACAATGATCAGCAACGCACCTACACCGCCGCAGATACCGCCGATGATCGCTCCATTGGACGAGCTGGACGACGAACTAGTGCTTCCGTCGACACCGTCCGCCGTCGAAGCCGAGTTGAACTGCACCTCCGAAGTGGCGCAGCCTGAGGTGCTCGTGAACGCGAACGTGCTGTTGAGCGTCTCGCCGTCGTCCGACGTGACCGAGAACTCGACGCTCTCGTACCAGGAGCTCGAGGACGAGCCCGAGTTGGCCGAGTACAGGAAGCTCGAGCTCGTGCTGGTGGCTGTGACGCCGTCGATGGTGGCGCCCGAGATGACCTTCTGCGAGTTGTAGAACTGCAGCGGCACGTACGTGGCGGACGCGCCCTCCATTAGGCAGGCCTTGATGTCGCCCGTCATGAGCGACGTGGGGCACGTGTCGAACTCGAACGTGACTTTGGTGCTCGAGTCGGTCGTGTCAATGCCCAGTGCGTCCATCGAGTCGGCCGAGAGCTGCAGCGAGCCCGAAGCGCAGCCGTCGCACACGTCCAGCACATAGGCCGTAGTGGTCTTGCTCGTGTCGTCGGCGTTCGTGACTGTGATGCAGCGCGCGCACGCGTCGTTGAGCGAGTAGTCTTTGCTGGAGACCGACGCGTAATACTTGAAATTGTCGCTCGAGTCCGAGATGCCCTTGAGGCGGCACGTGCCGTACGTGGGGTCGCTGATGTTGTAGACCGACACGGCGCCCGAGGCGGCCGAGCGCGCGGCCAGCTGCGCCGCGACTGCCGTGAAGACTGCCAGCTTCGTCCAGCTCCCCATGCTTGGCTAGAAGGAGGAGTGTCTCTGTGTGTGGTGTGGGAGGAAGGAAGGGCTGTATACCGCTTGTCGTGCTTCGGACAGGCTGGTGGCGAACGGAGAAGCGCGGGGATGGGATGGAATACGCCGCTGCTGGAGCTGCCGCCGTGTCCACACTCGCTTCGTCTCTGCGCTGGAGCTTTCGGTTGTGAGTCGGAGGCGAGGCGCGATTCGAGCGAGGCTTCGCGCTCTGAGCTGGCTCCTCGGGCCGATCGGGGCAATAAAATGTGGGACGCACCACCGACAGAGGGATGGTTCGGGGGCGTTAGACAAGGGATCGGGCCCGAATTATCATAGGGCAGCTGCAACGGCCGATTGCCAGTGAAACCCAGACATGGGGCCAGCCTGCGGTTCATAAGATCCGTGGCCTGGGGCGGCGGCATTTGAGGCGGACACTGGATCAACGCCGTGTTTCATTCTTGGTGCGAGCACTGCTCAGAGGCGCTGCGTGAGCCTGTGCGGTCTTGCCGACCAAAGCAACGCGAAAGCGGTGGCGGATATTCAGGGATTGTCCATCCATCCAAGCCGGGCAAAACGTTCTGAAGCCGAGGAGCTCAGCTGAAGACGCTGGCTGCCCTGACATATCAAGCGAGGCTTCATGAGCTTCTGAGCTTAGCGCCTTCGAGATCTTCGTCATGGCCTTAGTGGGTCCCGCGCTGTTCATCACGAATCAACGGGCAAATTTTACCGAGGTGGCGTGCCCTCGCTCATTTTCCGCTTCGAAAGACTCGAAGGCGGGCTTGTCCTTTTCTATCGTCTTTCCACCCCCAGGCACATCGCGCTCGCTGTGCATGGCCCCCTCGTCGCCGCTCGGATGGAGCACATGAACTCGAAATACCAGTGGCGTAATAGCGGCCGGGCGCGCCAAACGTTGGACTCGCCGCGTCGCCTCACTTGGCGACAGCGCGTTCGTGGCTTCGCCGAGCCGCAGATGGTTCCCAGCCTTGCTTGGCTTGGCTGCCATTGCCATTGCCGCCACGCCGCTGGCGAGGAGCGACCAGATGCTCGGCCGTTAGCGGCAGAGGAAACTCCTCGACAAGTGCGAGCGTTTCAAAGCTCAGCCGAGGTTGTGAAGTTTCGGACCAAGCCGACGAAAGGCGGGGGAACTTCGCTCCAGCGCTGTCCGATGAAGGGCTGTCTCCGCTCCAGCGCTGTCACGACGTGACAGCTCGCGAGGGAGTTCGGCAGTGCGTGCCATGCGGGCCTGAGGTCGGTCCGTGTGGACCGCAGCGCCGGCATCAATGTAGCCTCCGTGAGCTGACAGTCCGCTTCCGTCTCCCTTACCTTTTCACTCCGCTGTACGAACGTCGTCAGGATGCTGGTCTCCCACAGCAATATCCGCTGGAAGCCAAGACAGTCTCCGATGCCGCTGCACGTTGCCCTGAACTTGATTATGCCCTCGAAAAGATGATGCAACATTGACCCGGCTTTCCCCTGAACACCACTTTTACATCATTTGTGTACGCTTACACATTCGATCCCCAATGCCGATCATGGCGACGCGCGGACTGCTGCTGCTGCTGCTGCTCTCGTGCGCCGCTGTGGCCGCCAATGACCTGCCGCGATGGGACTTCTGGCCGCCGCTCATCGGGGGCGCGCGCTTCACGGGCAGGTATCTGAGCTCGGAGCCGAACGGCGTCCACCTCAAGCGTCAGAGCTTCGACCCCGTGGACCTCTTCGGATTGCGCGAGGACAAGCCCAGCTCGAACGCGCTGCTGTACGGCAGCGTAGTGCTAGACCCAGTCTTCCCATCGGACATAACGACGGACTCGGCCGTCCAGGCGGCGTTCCAGGCGGCGGTGAGGGTTATCAAGCAGCACGCGAACGTGCACGTGTCGCCTGAGATCAAGGTGGCGCAGGCCACCGTGTTCCCGCTCAAGGTAACGGGCGACAACGGCGAGTCCGAGATGTCCATCTTGCAGGACAATACGGGCGCCAATGGCCAGACGTATCGCTTCACGAGCCAGGTGACCTTCGGCTTCAACTTCTACCTGACGCTGGAGGACGCCAAGTTCAATTTGAGGCATCGCGTGGTGGTGGCGCTGGACCGCGAAGCAGAGCACAATGTTTTCCAGCACACGTTTGCTCCCCTAGAGCAGCTTCCCGATGAAGATACGGACGACGCAGTCGAGTGCGGGCTCAGCGAGGACGAGTGTTCGGCTGTCCCTGTCGGGCCGCGGATCTTGTCGTACAACGTCTGGAACACGAACCCCTCGTCCGATGTGTACGGTGCTGGGCGTCGATGGGAGCAGTACACGAAGCGGTTGGACCACCTCACGGAGCTCGTCAAAGAGGCAGAGCCCGGCATCATCGGATTTCAGGAAGTTCGCTACGACGGCGTGTTCGGAGAGCCCGGCAACCACGCGCAAGTGAAGCATCTAGCGGATCGCCTTCCAGGGTATCAGTACGTGTACCAGGCGGCCATGAGCTACTTGAACTCGAGAATGCCGTACGAACGCATCGAAGAGGGCCCTGCTATCTTTTCCAAGCACCCGATCGTTTCGACCGACTACTTGCTGCTCAGTCGTGATCCGAACGACCCGAACGATTCCCACCAGCGGCTGTGCCTTCATGCAGTGATCGATTACCCGCACTGGGGCGAGATCGACGTGTATGTGACTCACCTCTCACTTAGCGAGCGATCTCGAGAGCAGACGAAAGTCGAGATCTGGGAGTACATGCGTCAAGGCGAGGGCAAAACGCAGGTGCTGCTAGGAGATCTCAACTCGGAGCCACAGTCGCTTGGCATTCGCTTCCTCAGTGGCGAGGCCGAGCTGCTTGGACAGACAACGGACATGAAGGACGCATGGCTGCAGGTGCACGAGGAAGCCGAGCCTCGGTCCACGGACCCGAACGATCGCCAGCACAAGTTCACGTTCCCCAGCGACAGTCCATCCAAACGGATCGACTTCGTTCTGTACCGCGGCGAAGGAAACGTGAAGGAGTGCGATATCATCGGCCAGGAACCGACAGAGGACACCGAGGACTTCCCGGACGACGTCGGCATGCTTCACAGATCCAGCCCCATATATGCCTCTGACCACCGAGGCGTTGTCGTTGAATTCGAGTGAGTGCGCGTGCCGATCCCCCGGAGATAGACTCCTTGGCGCGAGCGATCAAAAGCATCTTGTGGAGAAGACTTGGTTTGGTAAGACAGATCTGCATTACCACACAGCATCTTCATGTTACATTCCAACGACGGTTGTTGTTTCGCGCCGACGTTTACCACCCCTCTCTCGTTGCCTTTAGCGACGCCTGCTTGAACAGCGCTGTCTGTTCTGCTAATAATTCGTCGCGCGATGCCGTCTTCGCCGCCGCCTTCCGCGACGCTATCTGTTCCTTCTTCTTCTGCAACAAGACCAGTCCCAGTCAAACTAAACTGCGTTGGTCCTGAAAAGGTCGCACTGCCGATAACCACTTGCCTGTGTCTCGAGCTCCATTGCTCCTTGTAGCTGCTTGACTTCTACAGCATAGCGCTGCATCCCAAGATTCTACATCCATCATCGTCTCAGCAACGAGATATTTGATCCAGCACGGCCGCTTCCAGTCTCCATTACCTCCAGCGCAGCCATCACGTGCTCGTGCGAGATGCGGTAGTTCTCCTTCTTAGCCGCTCCTTCCGCCACCGCATTGGCCTCCTTCCCAACCACCTGCAAAAACTCTGCAACAACAGCGACCTCCGTCAGCATCGATTTACTGTAGCAAGCTTATATGAACCAGTCGTCGCACCGCCCGCGCACTCGGTGGCCCAGTCCAGCGTCTCCTTGGAGATGGCCACGTCGTCGCCCACCACCTCCCGCAGCAGCTTCTCGATCGCTCCTACATCACACAACAAGTAACACACCCGTCAGTAACCTCGTCCATACAGCACACACTCAGCCAGCCATCTCGAAGCACCTTTCGGCAGGGCGGCCATGGCTTCGGCTTCAAAATAGTCCGGATAATGTGCCCAGTCCGGATAAACGCAGTCAGAGTGATGGTCCGGAAGTTTCCCTTCACTTCAACATCGTCCATGGGGCGTCAGGCGGTCATTCCGCACCGGAGCGCGCGCCTTGAGGCGGAGAAGAGCGATGAAGATGAGGCCCAGCAGCTCGTGGTACCTGCCAGACGCCGTCAGGTGAGCCGCTTCTGGCTGGAGAAGGCGCTGGCGCTGGTCGACGGCGCGCAGCTCTTCGCGCTCATGTGGCAGTTGTCGCAGCCCTGGCCGTGGCCCGCGCGTTGGCTGCAGGCCACACGCTGGGTCAACATCTCCACGCTCGACATGTTCAGCTTCTGTGAAACGGGCGCCGCCATGGGCTCCACGTCGCAGTCCTTCTCGCTCTGGGGCGAGATGGACAGCTATTGGCTCTACGCACTGTTGTGGGCGCTCGTGCCTTGGAGCGGCGTGCTGGTGCTGCAAGTGGCGAAGAGGGCGTGGGTGAAGCAGGGACGCAGCGACTTCCTGACGCTCCGTGTGCAGTGGGAGAACGTGCTGCTCCAGATAATGCAGTTCCTCTATGTGCCGGTGGGGCTGGCGGTGTTGAGGCTAGTGAACTGTAATGCGGACGGAGCTGTCTCGGTGGACCCGAAGGCGATGAGCTGTGGCAGTGCAGGCCATGTTGCTGCGGTGCTTCTGGTGACCTGTGGGCTGGGCGGCGGGTTCCTGCTGGGTTTGCCGTGGATGCTACGCCGCTGCATCCGCGGATCTCTGGTGCATACGAGTGAGGAGAAACACGAACGCTTCGTGCAAGGCAAAGAGCTCGAGTTCATGCTGGGCACGTCGGACACCTATCTGGAGCTGTACTTGCCGCTGTTCGCGTCTTTTCGGAGACGCTCGGTGGAGATGTCGGTGCAAATGTGCTGGCTGAAGCTGACGTTGCTGCTGGTCTTCTCGGTTCTGCGCTCGCCGCCGCCTTCGATGGCGAATCAGGGGCTGCAGGGATCGTTCTTCTTTCTTGTGATGGTCGGTATGGCAGTGTGTAGGACGTGGAGGCACCCGTATCGCTGTGTGTCGACGTCGTATTTGGCGATTTTAGTGGACTGGATGCTGGTCGCCAACGGGATTTTCGGTAAGGCGAGCTTAGAATGCTTTACGCTTGCACTTTGCAGGCCACTGACATGTTCTTAGTGTTGCTGTGTGCAAATGGCGTCCGCAGCGCACTCACCGTGTCGACCTCCGTGACTTCATCACTGGTTTTCTTGAATTTGCTCTTCTTAATTGCCATCGCCTTCATGGGCTTGCGAGATGTTGCGCTATTGATCCTACGCCCTCAGTCTGCCAGAGCCAAGGGACTGTACTGGCCCACGAATGAGGAAATGAAGGAAATTGTCGAGAACGGCACGAAAGTGGCATCCTGGGTCGAAGCGATTCACAGCGCGCAGAGTATTATTCTCTCGTCGCTCCTGGTCATTCCGTCAATGCGACCCTGTGAAGAGTTGAAAAGCGCACTCGATCAAGTGGAGCTCTGCTATGAAGAAGCCGCTGGCACCGATCACCTGCTAATGGTAAGCATGCATGTTCGAAGCAGGGGTTTGATAAGAGGCTAATCGCTTTGGCTACACAGGGTCAGCTGTATGAGCTCTCACTTTACGTCAATGAACTCTACGTGGAGGCGGTGGCCTCCAATCCATTTCATCGGAGTGGCTTCCCAGCGAAAGAACTTGTTGATCTCAGCGGCGTGTTGCAGCGAAGGAAAGAACGGCAGATACTTGTTTCCACCCGAACTCAACGTGTGTTGAAGAAGCTTCATATTGCTAGGAGTTGGTCGCATCGAGGGCAATCGCACGCAGTGGAAAATGCTGGATGGGGTCGAACGCGTAATGCCTCCCGCGCTCAAGAATTCCAAGACACACAATCGGAGTGCCATCAAGCTGCTTCTAGGGAACCAGTGAGCTCACCACTCGAGAATTCCTCGATCTGACTTCTGCCGTACATTTTGCCATATCCAGGATGTTCATTCCGTGCTTTGGTGCGGCATCTACCGTAGCTTGGGCATCCAGCAGCTGAGGGTGAGCTTGAAGACTGCAGGCCCAGAAAGCGGTGCATCATATCGACATCATGGGCCATGTTACTATTGATTAACGCTCGATCATGCTCAAGTCCCATTTGAACCGGGATTCCAACGAGCCCTGTGATGGTGGCCGTAAAGCAAAAGGCAATTACCGTATTGACTTCCAACTTTTATTTATCATTTCCTATTTCGCGCGCAGTCTTTGAACCGAAATGGAGCCGACGCCGCTGCCTCCGACGTGGCGGGTGCGCGTGTCGCGCTCCAAGGGCAAAGTCTACTACTACCACACGCTCAGCAACAAGACGCAGTGGTCGCGGCCCACGACAGAAGAAATCGCCGCCGCAGACGCCGCCGTCTCAGCGCAGGAATCCAAATCGTCCATAGAGACGGAAGAGCAGGAGACTCACGCAGTGGAAAGCCACAGGAAGCGGCAAAGGCGCGACCTCCCAACGTCCAGTAATGAGGAGGCCACAGTACGGCCAAACGACAGGAAGGAGGGCGTGCTGCACGCGCTGGTGGTGGCCTCCATGCGCGTTGGGGGCAGCTCCGTGACCCGCGGGACAAAAAGGGCCGTGGTGTTCACACCCTGGCCGCACCAGCTGACGGCGGTGGAGAACATCATCACCGCCATCCAGAGGGGGGAAGAGGAGGGCGATGAAGTGTCCACTGGAGCGGAGAGGTTCTTGTTACAGCACAGCACAGGTGCAGGCAAGACGCTCACCATTGCGGCGCTGGCGCACCAGTTACTGTACGTTAAGGACCCCCGGTCTCTGCAGTTCCACACAGTCGTGGTTATGCTAGACCGCGTTAAACTGAACGAGCAGGTGGGCGACGCCGTGGAGCGATATCTGCGCCAGAACGGAGTGGACGAGGTGTTTCGAGCCGAGAGCATTGAACACCTGGCCAAGCTGCTGGACGCCTCGGCGCAGAGCCAGCAGAGGCCGCAAAGAGTGATCATTACGACGACCCACAAGATGGGACTGCTGGTGCGAGACGACGTGCTGCTCACGAGACTGCTGCATCGCAGTTCGAAGACTAGTGGTGGCAATGAGGAGGGGGACGGAGAGGACGACCCGTTCCAGCGAGTGGCCATCATCACGGATGAAGCCCATCGGTCCCACACGTCGTCGACGCGTGAAGCTATCGAGAAAGTCCTGAAAGCTGGAGAGGGAAGTCATGCAAAACTGACGGTACGACTGGATGCTCATGGACTGCTGGGTGTGCCTGTTTAACTGACTGGAATGCTGTTTGTACGTGTAGTTCGTTGGGTTTACAGCTACGCCGAATACTGAGGCACTCGAGCTGTTTGGAACTGCGACGGACAACGGGTTTCGCCACCCTTTCCACTGTTACCCCATCGCCCAAGCCACTGCTGACGGTCGTATCATGAACATCCTCCAGGACTACACATGCGTACGCTGCGAGATTGAGACGTCGGTGTTCCCCAAGCCGGTGCAGGAATTGCTGCGGACGAGTCGTGGGGCTTGGCGTCGTATCCTCGACCACGCGAGCGACGACGTCGCTGTCCTTAAGGCCAAGGCGCTCATCATGATGACGGACTTTCAAGCGATGAAGCGAGAACACCCGAAGGTCAAGTGTATGATCGTCGTGCGCAGTCGACACGACGTCGTTCGCTACTTCACTTTGATCACGACGTTCGTCACGAAGAGGAAGCTTGGCTGGAATTGCTACGCCGCCTTCAGTGGCACTGTGAGCTTAGACGAAGCCTCAAAGTCTGTCACGGAGCAGACGCTGAACAACCGGAGCGTCACGCTGGCAATCAGCGACGTCGTCATCGTCTGTGACAAGCTAGACACGGGGTACAACGAGCCGCTGTTGGCCTGTATGTACGTGGATCGCTACTTGCGCGCGAGTGCGCACACCGTGCAGCTCCTCAGTCGTCTGAATCGTCGCCACAAGCACAAGCCCGCCGTTCGCGTGCTGGATTTCGCCAACCACGCAGCGCAGATTCGTCGGAGCTTTGCAGATTTCTGGCGAGAAGCGAAGGCTCCAATGTCTTCAGACACAGTTGACGAGGCAGCTGAGAAGCTCGATCTATCGACAGCCATCGCTGTTCTCTGCGATTACTTCCCCGAGTTGTGCTCTGCTCCTGTTGACATGGAGGACCCGCGAGCTTTTGTAGCGAAGCAAGTGTTACCATTGGAGCGTGACGCCTTTCAGCAGGTGTTAGACGCACTTCGCGGTGCAGTGGTGGCGTTCAAGCGGCTTGAATTGACAGGGGAGGAGGAGTTCTTCGATACGATTTCCCCATTCAGGTACGCTCAGCCTTGAAGGACGCTTATATGACTCCATCGTCTCTGTCGATTCTAACGCCGTTGTAGCTATTACTTGCTCTACGAGCTCAAGAAGGAGGTAGAAAGCCACGTCGTGGCAGTGGACGCAGACGTCGAGTTGTCGCTAGAAGACGTCAAAACGAAGATGTCCGCCAGGGTTCAGAAGTACCGAAAGGCGTTTTCTGGCGCGCTTTACGCTCAATCGTTACTGGTACGTATGATGGACTGCCGGCTTTCTGTTGTCCTCAACTGACGGCGTTAATGACGTGTTAGAATCGTGTGGAGTGTGAAGGCAACTTGTCCAAGCTGGTGTCTTGTTTCCTGCAGTTTGGGGAGTTGGAGCAGTTCGAGGCCTTTCTTCTCGCCGTCTCCGCTCGCAACAACAAGCACGTTTTGGATTCGTCCACTGCAACGAGAATTATCGAGGCAGGGCTGCGATTCCCAGCTTCCTCTGCGGATGCTGGGGTCACAGCGGAAGAGAAGCCTCGGATGGCAGCGCAACTCGTGGCTATGCGCGAGGAGCTCGAAAGGATGACTAAAGGTTAACCCATTGCTCGTCAGTCTAATCCGTCCCGTGTTCGTTTAATTTCCTCCAGAAGCAACGAGAACCCGCGGTAGAGCTCTTGGAATCCTTGCAGTGACTGCGCGCAGAGGTCGAGTGTTCGTGTTGCCGTGAGAATGGACAAGCACGCTCGATCGCTTGACCTGGAAGCCGTGGCACGCCGGAAGACTGAAGTCTGCTTGCCTGTCACGATAGCCGTGATGCTATCAACCGGGATGCTCTTGCTGTGAGAGAACAGGCTTGATCGATGGTCGACGTTGGCGAGCTTCTGAGCATCAGCGCCTGGTTTCCTCCACGAGATGTGGGAGCACAAGGCATCCGTGAAAAGGATTTTCGCGTGCGGCTTCCCCAGTCGACCGTGCTACGGTACGAGCAGCACGAACATGTCAAACGTTACGCTCGAGTATGTGAATACTACGGGAAATTAAGCGTACCTTCTCCACCAAGAAGCCTCGCTGAAGCTTCCGTTTGAACTGGTCAAGGTCCGTCTCCTTTTGAACGGGAAACGTGGGTAGTGTGACGTATTCATCCGTGTGGACGCCGCCGTGGTTGTCCGATATTTCTTCGTCGTGCCTTACAGGTGATGGGAGATGAGGTCCTGCTGCAATTGGAGACGACAACGAGGGGAAGGAGCCTTGATGTTCTGTAGAACTCCCTTCTGGAGGCTGGATAAGCTCGCTCAAGACGCTGAAAAAGTCGTCGTGGCGAGGAGACCTTGAACACTGGAAGTAGATCGCTTCGCTGTTGAAGCGAAGCTGGACACGTCGTTGATGGGCTCCACTGGCTGAAGGCTGCTGGTCTTCAAGAGCGAGGCTTGTGACGTCGGCAATGTTCATGTTCAGAGCTGCGAAGGCGACGGCGCGGCGCTCCCAAGTGAGCGTCGTCCAATCTGCCGAAACAAATAGTCTGCCTTCACACCAGCCTTCCCACGCTCCCCGCTACAGTTCCAAGCATTCATTAGAACTGTCAACCAGCTTTTGAGTTTCAAAGCTAGTACGTACCGACTCAACGCTGACGCCTTCCATCAAGGATTTCATCTGCTCTGGTGTCAGAGCGACGTCTTGCGGGGCGTTCTGGTGCTCGTCCCCATCTTTCTGCCACGATTTCCGGCTACTGCCAGCGTTATTCTGCTCCAAGCCTTTGTCTGTCGCGGGTTCTTCCTTGTGATGCGACTCCTTTTCTTCTTCTGCAGAGCTTTCACGCCTGGTAGATCGATCGTCGTCGCTGTCATATCCGTGCTGCGAATTCTGTCTGTGATCGTCAAGAGACTCAAACAACCACGCGTCGTCAGTGGTGTCTGCGCTGCCGAGCGCTTCGCTTAGCGCAGTGTCGAAGATGGAAATCGTGGTCTCCGTATCCCCTCGCTGTGCGTTCACCATACTTCCGTGATCGCTTCGGGCCACGCTCTTCATCCCGTCCCTGTAGCTGGCGTCACTTTCATTGTTTGGACTTCGGCGAGGAGAATCAAACGCTTCACCCCTTGGAGACTTCAGCTGGGGACTAGTGACACTTGCCTCGTCATTCACCCAGAAAACGTCTAACTCCGAGTGGCTCAGTGGCCACACAAACGTTCGATCGGGTCTCCTTTCAGTCTGGATCGAAGTTTCACTCAGAGCAGGTGGTAGCAGTTCTTGCGATTCCTTTTCTTTCGGAGAATTCTTTAAGTTGGTGAAGATCCTAGCTAGACACCAGATTTGTTAGATTAAGTCCGTGGGAAAACAAGTCAAACGGATAAAATGTACCTGGCGGAGTGGAGGCAGTCGATAGAAGTTTTATCGAGTCAAGTTCTGGCTCGTCGAGTATTGGCAATTCAGCCACATCCAGACACTTTACGTTGGAATCCTCCGTACTTGCAACAGATTCAGCGCTGCTATTCGCTCGTGATCGACTGTGGGGGAGCGTGCCAACCCCTGCCAGCGCAATTTGAAAGAGCAACCCAGTTGCTGCTTTCAGTCCGTCGTGCTGTGAATTGCTCAACGACTTTTGTACAGGTGTCTGATCCATGGCAGCTTGAACAACGGAGATTTGCTGGTTGTTTACTTCCGTTAGCGCTGCAACAGGCTGGTCGTCCTGGTACTTTTGGTACATCTGGGTCTGCATGAAGACAGTGGCGAACTGCGTCTCGCGCTCGTCCAATTCCTGGCCAGCATCGGGACGCGCGCACGTGTTGATCAAGTACTCGATGTGTCGATGGATGCGATGAATCACGAGATGCGTCGAAAGCGGCATGACGTTGTCTCGGAAGGAGCCGGCCACACGACCCAGCATTTGCTTCGTAAATCTCGTCAGGTCGCAAGAAAGACTCTCAAGTTCAGGCATCTGCAGCTTGTTCAGCGCCTGTTCATCTTCCAAGTGCAGCTGAACGCGATTCTCCATCAGGTACAGGATGCAAGTGCCTTTGGAGCACTCGAAGTCCTGAGGCAGCTCATCAACCCCGCAGATGAGAGGGACAGGAGCCTGGAATTGATAAAAACAAAAGTTAATCCACGGGAAAAAGTGATACCTTAGATGCCATCCTGTAGACCACGTACCTCCATATACTCGTGCATTGAAAGCGGTAGGACGCTAATCAAAGGCCCCGCCCAAGCCAGCGGATGCAGCAACGAAGCTAGCCCCAGCGTGGCAGAAGAAAGCAGCGGGATCTCATCGGAGACCACGATTAACTTCATCTCGAGCAGCAAAAAGCTCACAATCTGGAGCAGCCGATCGATGGATAAACGTGACAGCAGCGACGGCAGTGCCCACTGCAGCAGAAGAGCAACCTTCTCGTCCGTATCGTTTTCTTTTTGAGGCCGAGACAAGGTCAACTCCGGGCTTGGCGCTGGGAATACGTTCACAGACACCGGGCGTCCTTTGTCTGGGAACGGGATAACGCGTAACTTTCGCAGGATGTCGTCGATGTAGCTGGCATGCTGACGATCGAAACGATGGCGTCAGTGACTCAATTCGTGTACGATAGCGCATAAAGCAGAGATCCTCACCTTGTCCGTCACCATGTTGCTCAAAGGTCCACAGCCGCTTTCTGAACTCGCTTCAAACTCGTTCCGGATATTATCTGGTGCACATATTCACCAGATTAGATAAATCCACCAGAACTTCTACAACTTGAAGCCCTTTCTTACCAAGAAAGCCCTGCAAGATATCGCGAAAGAATGGGATGAGAGGCGTCTGCGCGATGATACAGTAGCAAACTGGAAGGATCAAGTGTTTTCCATCGCCACCACCGCCTCGAACAGTGACTGTTCCCTTCATACACATTGCGTATTGGACACTCTGGCCTTGTAAGCCCCCGCCAGAGATCATCAGGACAAAGAACTCGCCTTCTTGTGGAACGGCGCAAGCTCGTTCATCTGAGGAATCGTCGTGTTTGTCGATACCCACCGTAGTTTTGATCCCAGAAGGAAAGCAGAAGTGCTCGAGACTTTCTGCGTTGAATTGACTTTCTGGCGGGTCTGCGAACGCGACAGTCGCTTCAAACACGTTCTCGCGTTGATTCCAGAAGTGCCGGATCTTCACGTCGAGCATATCCGCTCCGATCACCGCCAGATAGTCGAACAAAGGCGAGTTTTCAGAGGGCAAGTCATCTGTCTTTTGTTCGATGAATTTCAAAGCATTAAACCAGTCAGAACTGACGCAGTTAGTCAAGAACGACCTCAGCAATCGTACCTCTTTGCGGGTGGTATCTTGCGCGATATGGCGCCTCTTATCAAGGTCAGACAGCTCGTTCTTGAGCGAGCTTTCAAGCATTTCAAGCGAGCTGAACATGTCGTCAAAGAGTCCGTAGTCCTTTGGATTTTCCCGCGTCTCGGTGTTGATCTGGGCCACGTTGATGCCCTGGTTCTCCAGCCACGTGTTGATTGCGAGGTATCGCTCCATGTCCAGCACAGACACCACAGGCTGTCGTCTCGGCGAGTTGATCATGGTCTGAGCTCTACGAGGAGTGCGACGCCCGTTGTCTCCGTTCGGCTCGAAGGGCTGTTTGTCGGGACTGGCCCATCGACTCCACGGGGAAGAAGGCGGCGCGTCGATGAAGCTCCGGTCTGGCAGCGGAGATTTGGGCTTGGGGCTCCACTTCTCGCGGAGGTGATTGATCTGCTTCACCCTGCGGCAAGAGAAAGCAACAAGTCAGGCTGCGGTCTCCAGCTACTGACTGTACCAACGCGACCTCGTTCGCACCTGCCCATGCCGCTGAAGATGGACTTCTGCTTGCCCGTGCTGGCCCCGTCCTCATCGCTGTCACTCATAGTGCTAATAGGCTCGAGATGAATACGCAGAGCGCAATGGCATCGTCCGCGTCAAAGAGTTCCAGTGGCGCGCACCAACTGGCTGAGCCAACGCAACGGACGGTTTGCTTCAAGCCAAATTGGGACGTCGATGTCGGGCCTTCCTGATTCACCGCTGGATCCCATTCCAGGCTCCCTGCTCTCCTCTGTCTCGTGCCAAGCGATCTCTTCTCTCTTCTGACGGTCAAGTGACGGTCCCAGTCAACTTCAACTTGGCTGATGTCATCACCTTCACTTTGTGTACCGCACACAAACTCTCTTCCAAAAGGTCAACTCAACGTCAGTCCCGGTTCCACGACGATGGCCAGCACCTTGAGCTCCAGCACGGGCGCCGCGCCCGCCAAGCCCTGGGAGAAGCGCCAGGTCGCCGCCGCCCAAGCAGGCGGTGACTTGTTGGCGTCGGCAGGCGTAACCCCGGCCTCCGCGGCCGCCTCTCACCTCTCCGCGGCCGCTTCTTCTACTCTCGCGTCCAACGCGGCGTCTGCAGCTCTAAATTCGACGCTGGGCGGCGCCGCGGCCGCTGCTTCTCCGTACGGCGCAGGTTACGGGGCTACAGGAGGATACGGAGCGACGGGCTACGGCGCGGGAGGCTACGGGGCTTCAGGCTACGGTGCAGGAGGCTACGGCACCGGCCTGGGCTCGACGTACGGCTCGGGTTACGGCGGTATTGGCGGCTACGGCGGGATGAGCGGCTACGGCGGAATGAGCAGCTACGGCGGCCTCGGAGGTTACGGTGGAGGCTATGGAGGCGGCCTTGGCATGTCGAGAATGGGCTACGGCGGCGGCATGATGGGCGGCATGGGCGGCATGATGGACCCGAACGGAGGAGGCGGCCTGGGCTGGCTCTCGAGCTTCAACCAGATCGTGAGCTCCATCGGACAGATCACAGAGCTCCTTGGGATGAACGCGGAAGCTCTCAACTTCTGCATCGGTGAGTGGGTCCGAGGTCTCCAGTGCTGAGGCTGGTCTCGTGTCGAGTACTCATTGTCGTATGTGTGTGTTTTGGGTGATAGGGAGCTTCGTGCACTTTCTGGAGCGGATAGGAGCCATGTGCGCGGGCATTGCGGCCATGCTGGCGCCTCGGCCGGTGTTCCCGCCCGGCCACCCGCGGCACGGCGAGCCGCCGGTGACGGAGGAGGAGGAGCGCAGTCGAAAGCGCCGCGTGCGCATCGTCCAGTTCTTGGTGAGCATGGCGGCGCTCGCGTGCGTGTACAAGGGCATGCGGTGGCTCCTGCGGCTGCGCACCAAGACGCCGCCCAAGCTGCTGGTCGCGCCGCCCTCGAACGGCATGGGCCGAGACCTGGAGAACATTTTCCAGCGCACAGTGGGCGTCCAGCGCTTCTAAGAGCAGATATGGAGAGCGCAGGCTTGCTGTGGTTAGCTCTCTGGCTGTAGATGGCGCTGGGCTCAAGACGCAAGGCTCGGTGTGGTTTTTAATGTATTCTCGCTTCAAGAGCACGCTCTGTCTGTCTCTTCGTAGCGCTTGCTTCGTTCTGCCCATTGCTTCGGTCTTCACCCGCCGCTGATGGGAGGGATCAGCGCCACTTCGTCTCCGGCCGCCAGCTCCACGTCGTCGTCCGAGAACTCGAGGTTGCGCGCCAGCGTGATGCTCTCGATAGTCGACGCCGCGTGCGGGTACTTGGCCACTAGCGCGCGGCGCAGCGACGCCAGCGTGGCCACGCCCTTGTCGTCCGCTGGGAGCCGCAGCTTCTCCTCGCGCAGGCCGATCTCCTCGCGCGCCGACGCGAAGTACAGCACCTTGACGTCCATCGCGAGGGGCTCTGATAAGCGCAAGGTGTGACACACAATGTGTACATCAAATGGGATCTTGAAGAGCTGCGACCGCCAACTGAGCGAATCCCATCACGCGATGCGGGCGACGGACGGGGCGTCGGCCGGGCGGAAGCCCTGGCGCTACTACTACGTGATGGCGTTCCCGCTCGGCAGCAACAGCGGCGTCACGCAGGACAAGGCACGAGGCTGTGTGAGACGTGTGTCGTTGCTGGTCTTTCTAACGGGTTGGTGTGCGGCTGCAGCTCCAGGAGATGACGGAGATGACGGCAGCTATCGAGCAGCGAGAAGAGGACTATCTGCGCAAAGTGGCGGCGAGGAACACGGCGCATGTTGCTGCGGTGGAGGCTGAGCGTCGCGCTGCCGAGGGCGACAAGCCGTCGATGGCGACGCACGTGGCGTGGGTCCTGCGCAGACTTTACGTCGCCTCGGCACTGTTGCTTCTTCTGGCTGTGGTCGTGGTGTATGTACTGTATCTAAAAGACAGCGGACGTCGTCGTGTGCCGCAGTCGCTCGTCCGGGCTGCAAGTACCGGCACGGCGGTCGTTTTCTTGGTCAACATGGGCGGCTGGATGGCTGCCAGAAGACGCAGTGTGAATGGAGTTCGCGTGGTGTTCGCTGCAGGCGTCGCGCTAAGTATCGGGCTGGCTTTGCTCTTGGATGAGGTAAATCTCGTTCGACCAAGCCACGAGAAGCTGCAGGCAACGCTGGCGCAGAGTGAAGACGCTCTCACCCAAGACGCGATCCAATTGATTCTGAACGGAGGCGCAGTGCCTTCTCTTGTGCAGCGGTTAGTGTTTGACGCCCCGAGTGAATTTCTACGCTGGCTGCGTGCGCAGTGCTCTCCCAAGCGCGGATACGCGTCCGTGGCCATTGGCCGCCGCGAGTTCTTCGCTCCATTGTGGAACGAGAGCGAAAGAACTTGCGCCTTGGCAACTCTGAGAAGCTGCATTCAACTGGAGGAGGTTGTCCAGCCGATACTCATCGTAGAGCTCGTGGTGGCTGCGCTTCAAGTTGTTTTCACTGGCGCGTTCTTGGCCGTAAGTGGCTCGCCAGGAGCTGGGAAGCCAACGAAGAAGCGGAGGCAGCCTCCTCGTACCAAACTCACGGCGTCCAGCCTGGAGTCCTCGCCGTCAATATCGCTGGTGGTTACCCGGTTGCTTACGCTTGGCACAGTTCTCGTGGGCTCCTCGAGCTCAATCGCCAGCACGGACCTGCTCCACTTGTGCTCCATCGCCGATTCTCACGAGCTCTTCACGTGGATCCTGGCCGCGTGTCTCGTCTCGGGCCTTTCGGCCGTCCTCGCAGCTCTCCTCCTTGGTTGTGGATGGAAGCAGCGAGTCGCAGGCCTTCTGCTGGTTCTCGCCGTCGCTTCTGAAGTCTTCATGCTCGCTGAGTTCGTCGAAATCGCTTCCAGACTCGTCGGGCCCGACAGCAGCCCGGTACAGACACAAGAACTCCGTCAAGTTTACCTCAAGGCATCGGCGCAAACGTGTTCGACGATCAAGCACTGGATTTCGCACGTGTGCGTGGAGATGGCTGCTGATCCAAGCCCCGCCGCCTTCGATCTGTCCTGCCAGCATGAGTTTGTGGCGCTTTTACTGGCGACTTTCAACTTTACCAGCTCGTATCTCTCCTGGTGCATCGGCGTGAAGCTGGTTCTTCTCGTACAGCTCATCTTACCAGCTCTCCGTCAAGCGGTTCTCAACGCTGTATCGTACGTATGTTGTCTATCGTCACGGGATCTTCCGGCTACGAGTGTGGGAAGCACCAGCCGCTTGCAGCAGTCGGCGCCTCCTTTGGATTACCACGAAGCTGTTGAGAAGTACCTGACGTCCATGCGAGTTACCGACCCAGTGCGTCTAGCTGCAGAGCGTGAGAGCTTTGAGAAGGAATGGTCCATGCGAACAGGACGGACACTGTCCGGTGTACGAACGCCGCGCGTGGTCGTCAGTGCCTCCGACTTCGGAGCGATTGTCCGGACGCTGACGTTGCGTCGGTTAACCGCCGTTTGTAAGCTGGACGTGAGTCTCAGCGTATCAGCAGACGGCCAGCTTCTCCTCGTCCGCATTTTCGCGTCGGACAACCTTCTGCTCGCGACGTTGTGCGAGACGGAGGGCTATCGCTTGCAGTTCGCAGACGCTGTCGATCCAGGACGGAGGTTCTGGCATGACAAGAGAGAGGTTAATGCAGACCAGAAGACCCTCGACGCGCACACGGTCAAGCACAAGCTGAAGCTGCTGGTTGTGGAGAGTGTCATGCCAGCGAAAGAAGCTGTTTGGTTGCCAGGCGAGTCGTTGGCTCGGGTGTCTGCCCGTGTGCACGCACTCTCTAGAATCTCGCGTGCTGCCAAAGGGTTAATTCGGTGCGATAACCTTTCTCCAGCGTTCGCCAGCTACTCGCCAAGCGTTCAACGCCAGTTCCTCTACAAGAAATACCCCCACAAACTCGAGATTCCAGACGCGTATCGACGCTCTGCTGTGCTGCGTACGGTCGACTGCATCCGCCTCACACGGCGCATTATCCGCGCCGAGTTTGACACGAGCGCGGCTGTTTCAACTGGGCTTTTGGCGTCTTTCCACTGCCTCCACAGCTCCAGCAGGTTCGATTTCAACTCGCGTGACGCTCTCGCTTCCTCGTGGATAACCTTTTGGCGGCCGGTTCATCTCCCAGGAGAGTTTTCCCCGGATAACCACGCGATTCTGAACGTGCTCGGCCGCCTCGCGCCGTTCCGCCAGCCGCTGCAGAACGTACGCGACTACTTCGGTGAGAGAATCGCTTTCTACTTCGCCTGGCTCGCGTTTTACGCCAAGATGATGGCTTTCCCCGCTCTTGTTGCGCTTGGAGTGGTAGCCAGCGGAGCTCAGCGCTCTCTACTGGCTGCGCTTTGGGGCTTCTACACAAGTCCGCACAAGCTCCAGGCCGATAACGAAGCCACCATCTCGCTACCCGAACTCGCGCTAGGCCTCGTGGTGATTGCTTGGAGTTTTGCGCTAGTCAAGCTGTGGGAGCGTAAGAGCGTGTGGTACCAACTCCAATGGGGCGTCAGCAGCAGCGATACGGAGGAAGGTATCCCCGATCTGGGCTCTCTACACAGCCAGTCGGTGTGTACGGAGATTGCTGCTCTGCAACGACAGCTTGGCTCGTGGCTGTGCGTTCTGATTCTTGGAGGAATTAACCTGGCGGTTGTACTGGCATTTCTCCTTGCGCAAGGAGTGTGCGTTGATCTATGGGGAGAGCGGCTCGCAGTCCTTAGCAGCTCTGTCTGTCAGGCTTTGCTGGTGCAGTGGAACGGTGCGTGCATCCCACGCGTGGCTCAGGCTCTCGCTAGGTGGGAGAACTCTCACTACTCAGGCAGCCACATCGCACATCAACGCGCCATCGTCGCCAAGTTATTCGCTCTGCAGGTGTTCAACACGTTCTCTGGCTTGGTTCTCATCATGCTGAGTAGCGCGGGCGGATTGGAGCTACTCGTCCAGCTCGTCGCCCCGCTTCGACCTCTGTACGTTGTCTACAGCGCCCGCATTGCCGGCCACGTCGGCGTCTTCGTTCAGATGGGAACGCTGTTGATTGCGCTCTTCACCGTGCAGTTAAGCGTTCGCGTCTTCCTCATCCTTTCCGCTGCCGGTCGCTTCCGAGCGATTCAGCGACGGGGGCAGAACTACAGCAGCCACAAGTATGAAGAAGAAACGCAACTCTCCCCGTATCCAGGCCCGCACAAGGACTACGCGCAACTGGTCATGCAACTTGGCCTGGTCGTCACCTTCTCCGGGGTGTGTCCCTTGCTGCCGATGCTGGCGCTAATCGACTGCGCTGTCAAGCTCCGACAAAACGCGTTGGAGTTGTGTTGTATCCGACAGCGGCCAGAGCCAGATGATGTTCAAGCCCAAGTCCGTGACGACGACGTCGGGCTCGGTCTCTGGGCTCCTTACCTCTTCCTCACGCTCAAGTTGTCCGTGTCCACAGCGCTCGTAGTGGTATTTTTTACGTCGGATAACTACGATACCGTCTCCGTTGAGCGTCGAGTGGGCTGGTTGTTGAGCGGCGTTCTTGGCTCTTGG
The DNA here is from genome assembly GCA_012295475.1 of Phytophthora gonapodyides. Taxonomy (NCBI): domain Eukaryota; phylum Oomycota; class Peronosporomycetes; order Peronosporales; family Peronosporaceae; genus Phytophthora; species Phytophthora gonapodyides. The sequence goes on along the minus strand of JAABLL010000008.1, from coordinate 14,621 downwards.
CTTGTGGCTCAGCTCGCGTGGTTTCTGGTTCCACGCGAAAGCCGCCAAGTAGAAGAAGCTCGTGCTCGGAACGCGTTCCTGATCGAGCGATACTTTGGCCAAACCGAGGTTCACGACCAGAAGCCAACGCCAAGAGAGGTTAATGGAGCTGATATGGATACCCGCAATCTCCAGGACCCTGTGCCTTCGGCAGAACAATCGCTACATCACTATGAGGAGCGTCTGGTGTTACTGCAGCGTCTTAACGTGGCGCTGCGTAAGCGAGAAGACCTCGGTGGGCCTATGCCTGTCATGGCAAATGCTGTTCCCGACACGGAAATGTCTGCGGAAGCTGTAGGAGTTCACGTTGCGGACGGTGAAGAGGAAACGTACGTGGTTAGTGCGGAAGATGAAGAGCCGAAGACTTCCTCAGGTGAGAATGAGGCCATGCGGAGAGCGAGTGAGAGCAGCGAGGAGATGATTGTGGGCTACTTCCGACCTGTTCGGGAGACGTGGTCTCCTCAGCAGCAGCCGCAGGAAGTTGAAGAGGTTAAAGATGACCTACCGACTGAATTCGTGGAGTCGTCACGGCGGCCACCACGACGAGGAAGCGTCTTCCCGGGGACACTTCCAGTCTCCGAACTCAAGAGCAGCGAGAGCGGCGACGAGATCGTTAGCGCGAGTCGTGTTGAAAGCGGAGGTGACTCGGTTGCAGCCTCACCACCCGCGCCGATGAGACTCTCGAAGCTGTTCAAGCGGATGCCGCCACCGCCGTCTACTTCAGCACCGGATTCGACCGCAGTTGATGCGCCGCTGTCGACTTCTCCTTTTGTCTCTTCCGCCCCAACCTCCCCCCAGGCTGAGCTTGAGCCAGGAATCTTCGCGTCTACAGAGTTGACGGCGGAGCCGATCGCCAGTCACGAAGACTCCCGTAACGACGAATTGCTGGAGGATAAAGAGGAAGCGCCACCGTCCGCTGACGAGGGGGTCGTTCTCTCAGTTGCCACTCCTGGTATTGAAGCCGAAGTGGACTCGCCGCTGCGTCGGTTGTCGCCGCGATTGAGCTTTCTATCTCGTCGGTCCAAGTATCCAGCATCGACACACAGCGACGGTAACAGAGACAGCCATGCTGACTCTGAACGCACGTTGCTCCAACAGCTCTCGCCTCGCTTGAGTTTCCTGTCTCGCAAGTCCAAACGTTCAAGCTCGAAAGCTAGTGAGAGCGACGAGAGCAAGAGCAGTGTGGCCGAGCAACCCGCACCGAGACGGTTATCCAAGTTGTTCAGACGTGCTCAGCCGCTAGTTTCTGCTGCAACTTCTCCACCGACGCCTATTGTCACGAGTGTCTCTGCGTTTGAGAGAACCGAGATTGAGGACAGAAGTACCAACCCCGTCATTTCGCTCCGAGACCAGTTCGACTTCCTCTCCGACACCCGTTCGTACTCCGTTATGCAAATGTTTCATTTCATTTCGCCTGACTATTGTTTTATACAGACTCGGAGAGCACAGCTCTGCAGCCTTCAGTGCCAATGGCAAGACGAAGATCCAGTGGCAGCAAGGCGGGGCCTCCGTCACCGCCCCCGGTATACACGCGAGTCGATCTCGCGGGGCTGGAGGCGGTGCGCGAAGCTGCAAGTCGCCGCCAATTCGACTTTTCCGCGGACGAACAAGGTAAGAAACCCACAACATTGCAAACAGGATTGAAAGGGTGAAGTGACCGAGTGGATGTGTATTTTATCTTGTGTCGACCCAGTGTGGGAGGAATGAATATTCAATGCGGAGACATTGGCTGGAGCGGCGACGCCGGGCGAAAGCTGGCGAGAAACGGCACGGGGGACTTGGACTGTACGGACAGCAACAACGAATAAGTATCACGGAACCCAAGCAGGTTGATGATCAACGCAAGCAAGTGGATAAACGTACTTCATCGCGGTATCTGTGCTGTCGGATTTCCTGGAGTTGTGGTAATAACCCTTCTTGGTCAAGAATGATCTCCAGGCGCAGAGCTTTGTTGGCACTCTTGCGAGACGTGTGCGTCACTCGCGAGGAGAAGGAAGGCTTTTCAGGCGAGGATCTCGATGGCGAGCGCGCAGTTTGCGTCTGCATTGCCAACTGCTCTTGTTCCTGGCGTTGCAGCTGCTGTCGGAAAGGAGGCGAGACGGGCAAGGATAGAACGTCCTCGCCTGGTGCAGCACCGAAGAATCCTTCCTGGTCTCGCGCTGTGCTTCGGCGGACGTCCTGGTTGCTGGGGAGCACGAATTTGGCCTGGAAGTCCCGGCCATTCGCCTGCGGGGCCCATTTCAAAGGCGACGTCGGCTCTCGGAACTCGTGCTCACTTGGTGCTCGGTACGGCGTGCGCGTCGTGGGTGAGTTCTGACGCGCAGCCTGCGTCGACAATGCAAGCTTGGCTGCCACGGCACCTTTCGGCTTCACGGTTTGAAACGCTGGGTAGCGATCGGCGTCGCGCGGCGATCGATACGAAGGCTTGAGGCGCCGGATGTCCCGTTCACGAGGAGAGGCCGACAAAGCCGCCTCGCCTGCCAACGCCTGCTCGAATGCTTCGAACCGGCCCTGGGCGTCGAACGAGCAGCGTCCCGTGTTGTGCAGCTCGTGGTTCAGCGCTAGCGGCAGCTCGAGCTGCAGCTTCGCCACCGGACTGCCTGCTTCCTCCATGCTTGAGGAGAAGCAACAAGCACACAAAAAGCACGTTGGCAACGTAGCCAGCAATAATAGCCAAACCAACACACTGTTTTAAACATCCATCGTTAAAATAAGCGGCCGCACTCTATTTAGCGCCAGCAGCAGCGGTAAATGCC
>JAABLL010000008.1:0-11768 GCA_012295475.1 Phytophthora gonapodyides | reverse complement strand
CAAAAAGCACGTTGGCAACGTAGCCAGCAATAATAGCCAAACCAACACACTGTTTTAAACATCCATCGTTAAAATAAGCGGCCGCACTCTATTTAGCGCCAGCAGCAGCGGTAAATGCCACGACCAATAGATCCAAGACAGCAGCCCGCCTATGCGTCGCACTGCGTGTTCCAGCGCCACTCGTACTGCTGCAGCGCGTTGGCGAAGTGCACGAGCGCGGCGGCCACGACGCAGATGTGCCACAGCTGGTGGCTGGAGAACCACAGGTCGAAGCGGCCCGGGTAGAAGCGCTCCGGGAACTTGGTGGCGTAGATGATGGCGCCGCTCGTGTACAGCAGCCCCATGAGCAGTAGCGGGCCGATCATGACCGTCACGTGCGGGTCGAAGAGACCGAAGTGGTACACCAAGTGCGTGACCGGTACCACGCCAAAGAAGCCAAGCGCCAGGAAAATGCAAGTGCGCGCGACGAGAAACTTGGGCGTGCCGAAGATCGGCATGAGCGCCACCGTGAACGTGATCGCGGCCATGGTCGTGATGGACGCGAGGTACACCGTGCGCAGCCACGGGTGGCAGTAGAACGAGTAGTAGATCATGGGGTAGAACGACCCGGCGATGAGAATCGTGATGCCGGCGTAGTCCAGACGCGACAGGAACAGGTAGGCCGAGCGGCTCACGACGAACAGCAAGTGGAACGTGGCGCTGCACGTGAGGCAGATGACGGCGCTGGCCATGAACACGAAGATGGGCCAGTGCGGCACGTTGTGCGGCCCCTCGGCGGTGGCCAGGATGTGCAGGCCGTTGCGCACGCTGTCGGCCACGCCGTGCAGCTCCTCCAGCGCGTACTTCATGGGCAGATCGGCGCCCACCTGGCTGGCCACGTCCTGCAGGAAGCCCGAGAGCGCCTCCACGCGCTGGCCCAGCTGCAGCTTGAGCGACTGCACCTGCTCCGAGTGGGCGTCGCGCACCTGGCCGCCGAGGCGCGCCGAGAGCGCGCCCAGTTCGCTCCGTAGCTGCTCCATCTGCGCTCCCACCGAGTCGGAGAAGCCGCCCACATTCTGCTCCACGAGCGCGTGGAAGCGCTCGAGGCTGGGCAGGCGGTGCAGGCTGTGGTCGAAGATGACGCTGGCCACCTCGTAGTACTTGGCGGGCGCCACGCGGCCCGTGGGCGGCGGGCAGAGATCGGGCATTCCCGAGGCCAGCAGCGTTCTGGACGTGTGGCGGCCGTCGACCATCCAGGGCTGCGTGTTGTCGCACCAGGCCTGCGGCGTGGTGAGTCCCGCCAGCGCCGCGGCGTCGGCCGTGGGGGACAGCGCGTGACTGGAGAGCGCCAGGTAGAGCATGAGCATGAGGAAGATGAAGGAGCCCACCATGTGCGTCCACACGTTGAGCGTCTCATTGTGCAGCTCGAAGAGTGAGAGGAAGCACTCCCGCGCCGAGTAGTGCAGCCGGTAGCCCGAGCGGATGTACGAGTTGTCGGCCAGGTACGCGAAGCCCTCGGCGTGCAGGCGCTCGAACGTGTGCAGCTTGCCGTCGCCGGCCATGTCGTCGTCCAAGGGGCTGCTCGTCTGGATCTTCTGCGGCTGCGACTTGGGGGGCGCTTGCAGCTTCGCGGAGTGAGAGCGCAGCAGCATGTGGTGACCCGTTTCCATGGCCGTTAGAGGCGTTAGAGGCGCAGCGAGTAGTGAGCGTTACGCGGCGCGCTGATTCAGCCGTGAAAATGGCTCCTCCTTGGTAGCGAGGCAGCAAAACGAAGAATGTCGACATGCGGCGCTGACCAAGCCCCGTCGACTGTTTTTGGCCAATCATAGCGCCGCGTGAAGGGTGAAGGTGGTGTCTCTGCACACCAGTCTGGTGTGCACTTCGTGTGCTCAGCCTGCCAAAACAGATCCTGTCTATTGCGATGCTCGTGTATGGATGTATCGCAGGCTTACTTCTTTTTTGCATCTACTGTTGTCCATTTAGTAAGCTGTCTTTTAAATACGATTAACCTCTATATAAGCGTAATATTAAATATCGCACGCTTATCCGCGATGTCATAACCGGGCCATTACCGCTGGTGCTGATGTCAGACTGCTCGTCTCGTTGGCAGAGGGAGGGTCTTCAGTGCTTTTGCGTGAAAGCGGCTCGCAGCGAATCTCGTCACGGCTCGGATTCGGCTTTGGCGGGACGAGTGCAGTCTGCAGGTGCTGCCATCCTTCATCGAAGCGAGATGCCTCCAGCCCGATCGTTCAACGGCCGGTGGAGCGGGCAGCTCAACGCCGGGGTCCCGATCTTGGCGGCATCGGTGGCCGCTGAATCGCTGGACACCCCGTGTCCGGTGACCGGTGTGCGTGTCCGACCATCGCGCTCTGTTCAACGAACGGCCTTGATAGCACAGCGAAAGTACAATGGTTAATTAACTTCGCATCGGCATTTGCAGGAGTGAGTTTAACGTTGCGCTGTGGGCTGTTCGTGGCACCACCGTTGCATGGGATCCTCCTATTATATTGCGAACGAATTATGGCTCCCACGGTTACGCAGCTCTTTCACCTCTTTTCACGGCACTGTGTGCTCATTAATTCGATGTCAACTTCTTGTCATGCTGCACCACCGCCTGAAATTCACACTGCCCACTTTGGATTGACGTGCATCAAGCTGGAGCCTTCCTTGCCCAGACTTTAAAACCGAAACACAGCGTGTTCAAGTGCTCATCACCGCGCGGCAAGTTGCCTTTTTCAGCCAAAAGATTCACAGTCACGAGCACGAAAGGAAAAAGTAAGCAGCTACCCGAAGTCCTGGCAAAGGTGGAACCAGCGATTGCAACCAGCGCCACACAACTCTTACGCCCCTTGCCAAACCCGCCTGCCCATTGCTGCTGTGCTGCAGGGTGGCTAGATCTAGTGCGAGTACAGGTCCGAGACGTCCGACGAAATGGTCGAGTTGTCCATGATCTTGTGCACGAACTGCTCTGGGATGGACTTCTCCACGTAGTCGTCGCTGCCCGAGGCCGCGGGGAACGCCACGTTCATCTCCGAGCTCTTGGACGTGACGAACTGCACCTCGCGACCCTCCCACGAGATGTACACGAGGCAGCCGTCCGCCTTGTTGCGCCTTGACGGCGTCACGCGTTTGTCGAAGCGAATTGGTAGAATTCTCAAACGACTGCGTATCTCGTGAAAGCTGAGAAGCGGCCTAATCATTCGCAGTTGTAAACAATCACACGCAAGATAACCTGCCACGAAAAAGGCAACTTCCTACTGTTGCTAGATCCCTACTGTTGCTAGATCCGTGCAACGCTGCGTTGCCAATGCAACAAGTGACTGCCAGCTTGACGGAGCAAACCCCAGTGTAGATCCTGACGCACAAGATCTGTGTTTCGGTTGGTCCTCGAGAAATTCTGGAAAGGTTCGAGTTGGTACTCGTCAATCCAAAGCGGCCAGTGTAAACTTCAATAACGGAGCAAGAACCAAATAGCAACCATTAGTGCCGCATTGAAGTGAAGAAGATGCAGCAGCTCGCCAGTCCTGGTTCATTTGTCAAACACCAGAATAGAACAACCTGCACTCGACCTCAGCACAACACGAGCAGCCATCGAGCTACAACATTGACTTTGTACTGGCAAATATCGTGCCAGGTTAGCCATTGGTGTACACGAAAGTAAATGCTCTGCCATCCCGCTCGTGAATTCAGCGTCGAAGTTGGTCAAAGCTGAGCTCTGATAATAACTGATACGATTTACGTTGGTGTGGACCACATCAACGATCGGACGTACCCGCTTCAAGGGGGCGAGAAAATCATTAGAGAAAACCTATCCAAGACCTCAAGCAAGCCCCGACATGAGTGACGCCGTCAAGCCGCTGCAGAGTCTGCTGGACGCATTCAGCGCCCGCCTGGCGCGCGTGGAATCGCAGCTGGGCGTGAAGGGCGCGGCCACACCTGCTGTCGCCGCCCCCACCGCCGCCCCAGCCGCCTCCGCCGCTCCCGTGGAGCTGTCGCCGCAGCTCGAGGCCTACGACGAGTACGTGGCCCAGTATCTACCGCCCTTCGTGGAGGCCAGCAACAAGCTGGGCGACGACACACGCAAGCTCGGTGAGGTGACGGAGAAGGCCTTCGCGGCCCAGCGAGCGTACCTGCTGATGGCCAGCCAGTGCAAGAAGCCGGCGGCGCTCAACCCGGAGCACCTGAAGGGCCTGCAGGCCTGCATCAAGGAGATCAACACTCTGCGGGACAACCGCAGCGAGTTCGCCAACCACCAGAACATGGTGAACGAGGGCATCCAGGCGCTCGGCTGGCTCTGCGTGGAGCCTGCACCCAAGCCTTTCATCGAGTCGTACGTGGGCGGCTCGGACTTCTGGGGCAACAAGATCCGCGTGCAGTTCAAGACCACCAACCCGGACCAGATCGCCTTCGTCACGGCCTTCAAGAGCCTGCTCACCGAGCTCATGGCTTACGTTAAGGCGCACCACACGACGGGCGTGACGTGGAACCCCAAGGGCGGCGACGTGGCCAGCTACACGCCCGCGCAGGCCGGTGCCGCTCCGGCCAAGGCAGCGGGCCCTGCTGATATCTTCGCTGGCATCAAGGCCATTGACCAGAGCAGCGGCAAGACTGCCGGCCTCAAGAAGGTCACGAAGGACATGCAGACTTGGCGCAAGGACTACAAGCCGGAGGGCTCGGCGCCTGCTCCTGCCGCCCCCGTGGCCGCCAAGAAGCCGGCCGCCCCCGTCAAGGTGAGCAAGCCCGCCGTCTGCGAGGAGCGCAACGGCAACTGGCAGATCGAGCACCAGACGGGCCCCGAGCCGCTCACCGTCAGCGGCATCAACATGAGGCAGCAGGTGTATATCTTCGGCTGCGAGGGCGCCACCATCCTGCTGGAGGGCAAGGCTAAGAACATCGTGCTGGACTCGTGCAAGAAGACCAAGCTCATCTTCGACAACGCCGTCTCCAGCATCGAGATCGTCAACTGCAAGGGCGTGCAGGTCCAGTGCAAGGGCGTGGTGCCGTCCGTGGCCATCGACAAGACGGACGGCTGCCTCGTGTACATCTCGTGGGAGGGGCGCGAGGTGCAGTTCGTCACGTCCAAGAGCTCGGAGATGAACGTGGCGTTCCCGGAGGCCGCGGGCAGCGACGACTACGTGGAGAAGCCCATCCCGGAGCAGTTCGTGCACAAGATCATGGACAACGCGACCATCTCGTCGGACGTCTCGGACCTGTACTCGCACTAGATCTAGCCACCCTGCGGCGCAGCAGCAATGGGCGTGACAGTAGCGTGGCGCTGCACTTGACGCTTTGCCAGGACGTCGTTCGCGGCGCTGCTTACCTTTTCTTCGTGCGTCTGAATGAATTGAGCTTCACTTTTGGCCGAGTTTGTCTTGCGAAGGGTCAGCAAGTAAATCTTTGTGGTGACCGAGCAGGAATGGGCAAAGCGACCGAGGCGGTGCCGCCGCCGCAGGACGTGGCAGAAGAGCAGCCAAGTCCAGTCGAAGACGCGCCAAAGCCAGCGACGTTGATCTCACGGGAGCAGCTGGAGGGGCTAGACGCTGCCGAGTCGGCGGCGGAGCGTATCGAGCGCCTGCAGAGCGCGTTGGGCGTCCAGCACTATCGAGTAAACCCGCGCACCAGCGCGTGGGTGGATTTCTGCTTCGGCGTGCTCAACTTCGCTCGGGACGACGCGCACCTGCAACCGGAAAAGGTGCTGAGCCTTCTCACGCTTGCACATGATGTGTACGTCTTCGGGACGCAGCCGCTGGCAGCTGATCGCGCGGACTCATCGGTGACTACAACCGCTGAGCCGGTGCCATCGTCGGAGGAGGCAGCGAAAGTCTCAATGCCAGCGCTTGAAGCTTCAGCGGACGGCTACCCGTCGGTGGAAGCTGTGTACGGCCGATTCCGCGAGAAGATTCGCCAGGCCAGCGGCGTCGTGGTGGACAACTCGCGGGAGCCCACAGAGCCGTGTGCGCCGCCCTTTTCGCCGATGGAGGTGGCGCGCATCGTGTCGTTCTTCACGTCCACGTTCTTCCGCCACCTGCGCGCGTACCAGTACGTGAATCGAGTGCCGCGTCCGAGCGTTGTGGTTGAAAGACCGCTTCCCACCGAGACGCCGCTCCCTCCGGCCGCCCTGGCCGACGCCACCCTCCAATCCGAGTGAGCGAGTCCGGCGCCGATCAGCTCGTGCCGGACGCAAATGCGCCTGGAAACCGGCAAAACGCAATGCACACGCGCCGCAGTGGCCAGTCCCTTTCCGGTCAGCCACTTGCTTGCTTGACGATGCCGCAGGATCGGTTTAACACGAGGAGAGGCTGTGGCCACGTACCCCTTGGAAGTCTGGGAATTGGCAATTAAAATTGTTCTGTGTGATATTTGTATCAGTCGGGGCTGCTGAGGCTGCTCTACTTCCCCGCGCCGTTCGTGTTCTCTTCGGCTCTACGCAGTGCGGCCTCGTAGCTTTCGCTGTCGTGGATAGCCTGGCTGCGTCAAGTTGCTCTGAGCTGTACACGCACGCACCTTTCCCGCCTGGCTGGAGCTTGCCGTCAGTCGAGTGTGCGCGCCCTCTTTTTGCGTCGCTACCTATTGTCGCCTGGCAATTCTGCGGGGTGCTGGCCACTTACCCCATGTAGCCCTTGATCGTGTTGAAGTCGACCTCCTTGAGAGAGTTGATCGTGCCGTTGAGGATGATGAACGAGCCCACGATCTGCGACGTACGCACCGTCAGGCCCTTGGGGAACAGCAGCGCCAGCGCCGTGGCCGCCACGTAGCGCTGGCGAGGCGACACCGTCTTGGGCACGCGCACCTCGGCGCGCCGGATGAAGTCGTTCATGTGCTCGGCGTAGCTCTTCTGCGGGTTCATGAGCTTCATCGTGGACAGGTTGTGCGGCACGTGCGACAGGTAGCCGGACACCACACCGGCCGCCATGCTGCCGATGGCGTTGTTCATCGCCGGGCTCGACGTCAAGGACAGACGCTCCTCGAAGTAGTCCGAGAGCTGGTTCAGGCCGACGCCGAAGATGACCTCGCGCAGCATACGCGGCGCCGTACCGCGGATCCAGCGCGTGGCGAGCGACTCCGGGTTCATGTGGCCGGCGTTGAACGCCTCAAGCATGCTGCTGACGGGCGTCATGATCACACCGGGCGACACGGCCTCCAAGAGGCGCACCAGCTGCGGGTACTCGTATTGGTCAGCGTCCACGTGCTTCTCCAGCAGGTGTCGGATGCCCTTGAAGCCGTTGATGTACACGATACGCGTGGGGATCTGCAGGTGCATCTCCGGGAAGAGTCTGGCCACGGGCTGGCCCGTGAGACGCGCGTTCAGTAGCGCGTTCATGCCGCTGCGGTAGAATGACTCGATAGAGGCGGCCACGGACGTGGCGAAGTAGGGCGTGGGCTTGGCGTGCTGCTCGAACAGCGGCGTCTGCAGCAGCGAGGCCTGCCGCCGGATCTCCTTGCTCAGACTGTGCATGACCTCGCGCGAGGCCGTCTTGTCCTCCAGCACCTCGTCCAGCGCTGCGCTCTGCAGCGAGAAGCCCGTCACGGGCGTGAGGCAGCGCACCGTCACGGCTGCGGGGTCCTGCACCAGCGCGTGGTTGGAGCTCACGGCGCCACTGGTGGCCACATCCAGCGTGTGCTCCTGGCCCTCGATGATCTTGGTGGTCTCCACGCTGCCGCTCTTCAGCAGCAGCATCTCCGTCTGCTTCTCGCCCTGACGGTACACGACGGCGTTCTTGGGGTACGTCACGGCCTTGGTACGCGCGCAGATCTGGCGCAGCGTCGGCTCCGAGCACAGCGCGAACATGCCCGAGTTGGCGGCGGCTTGCACGCAGTCGTCCATGGTGATAGTGTGTGAGAGGGAGGCGGGGAGGCGGAGGGCGGAGGAGGCCGGCGGCGACGGTCTGCTTCGTTCGGTCCGGAGCGAAAGCGGCAATGACGAGTGTTTGCCCAATTGCGGAGTAGTACTCCTATATTAATACTATTCCAAATCATAGCAATACTATTTTGAGTAGTAGGTGAGTAAACGTCTTGATGAGAGGCAAATCCGCGATCCCCTAGCATTCCAATGTGTTCTTAGCATCGTAATGCCGCCGGTGAGCTGTCTCTCTGCATCATGCAGGACTCTCTGCACCATACATAACGTCATTTGCTTCTCCGCTTGAGAGTACCGGTAAGTGGAAGTGGCGCGGTGGATAGCAGCAAAGATATGTGGAGTGGGTATCATTGTGACCCCTTCAGAAACAGTGTATTTAGTACGATGCAAACTCTTGAGGCCAAGCATGTTGGCAAATTGGACGAGACATACATGAAGCACGCATATGCACGCAGCTAGGCCGAGATAGTTTGAAGATTCATGTTAATTTGTTTTAACTTTAAAAAGATTAATGAACGACCGACCATACCATAATAGTAGTACTACAGGTAGTGTATAGTATTTCCTGAGTAATCGACAAAGTAATCCACTAACGCGAACACGAAAAAGGCACTTCTTGCAGGAACATTCATGCGGCTCCGAGCTGCGAGCACTGCTCCGTCGGTGTCGCCTTGCGCCTGTATGTGCACACTCAGGGGTGCGAGTCGCGCCGCCAAACGCCATGATCATGAGGGGCTGTACAGCTTTGCTGCTCGCTTTTCATACTTTTGCTTCGTATATGCAAACGCGAAATTGGAGATGGGCCGTTGGAGTGAAAATGGAGATGAGCAGTGTTGGATGGCTGAGAGCGTCTGAGTGTCTGGGTATGTTGCGCCAAGCAGAAAAGAACACGCACGTCGCTGCATTATAGGATGGTACCGAGGCCGGGCATCGGGAAGCTGTCAGCTGGGCGGGCGAGGCGAGGCCAGCCGGCTGTTGTTGTTGCTGCTGCTACTCCTGAGCCGGAGCTGGCGCGGACTCGCCTGCACCAATGCCGAGCGTCCGGCGGTGGAGGCATTCACGGGCTTGCGGCGCGGCGTCTTGCGCAGCGGCTGCAGTGCCACGAGGCCGGGCTCAAGAGAGGTGTCGTCGCTCGAGGCCTGCGTTCCCGGAGCTGTCGAGGAGGCTGCAGCCGCTGCCACTCGACGCGGTAGCAGCGGCGGCAAGTACGTGCGCGAAATCTCGTCCAGCACGCTGGCCTCGGCGGCGGCAGCCTGCGCCATGCGCACCGTACGACGGCGCTCAGCCGTGAGGTCGTGACGCTCGTCTTGCTGCAACATGGTGCGCACGTCGTCCACCACGGGCGCAGCCGCTGTCTCCTTGCGGCGCTCGCGGGCGTCGTAGTCCACGGAAAAGCGCCAGGGCCGGCTGATGTTGCCGTCGAGGCCTCCTCCGCCGTTGGAGCTCAAGCTGCTGCCGCTGGAAGGGTCCAGTCCTCCCTGCATCAGCACGCCCAGACACTCGCCGCTCAAAGACCAGATCTTCACGCGCCGGTCGAACGAGGACGTCACGAGGCTTTTGGGCTCCGCGATCATCTGCACCGAGTACACCACGTCCCCATGCGCCTTCCAGCGACGGACGAGCGACACCGGCGGCAGCCTCCGCATCTCGCCGTCTTCGCTCCGAGTCTCCTCGCCGGCGTCGGCCGCTACGAGCGGCATGCCTGCAGAGAAGAAGAAGGACGAGAGCGGGTCCCGGTGGGCGTAGGCCGCCCACTCCGGCGTGTTGCGCGCCTTGCGCACCATACTGGCCGCGTCGACGCGCAAGTTCCGCTGGGCATTGGCGCACTCCACGGGCTTAGCCAGCGGCTTGAGGTCGAAGCTGTTTGCGAGCCGCGTCAGCAGCGGGAGAACGTTCCACACACTCAAGAAGCCCTTGTCGTCTCCCGTGATAACCAAGAAGGACGTCAAGTCCCCGTCGCGGTCTTCTTCGCCAGAGGGGGAGGAACGTCGACGCGTTGAGTGGGTAGCAATGCAGTTCACCGAGGCAGTTCCCAGGTGGTTGTGCTGGTTGCGGAAGCGAAAGACGCACTTGCCCTTGTACCTGGCGGACGGGCGCATTGCCCAGAAGCAGAGGTTTCCCGTGCTGTCGCTGGACAGGAGCAGCGGGAACGGGTCCAGGAAGTGGAGGCACAGCAGACCGCTCACGTGGCCGATGCACGTAGCGTCCAGACGGCCAAACTCGTAGTCCCAGACCTGCAGAGAGCAGTCGGACGACCCGGACGCCAACAAGGAGAGCTGATACGAGAAGCTGAGTGCCGTGATGTCCGTGGAGTGGCCGCCGATCAGCCTGCGGAGCAACACGCCGCGTTCCGAGTCTCGTTCGTCGTGGATGTTGATGGAGCAGTCCCAGGACACGCTGATGACCGCCATGTGCTCCGCACAATAGCACAGCTTTGTCACTTCGGCGTTGTGGGCNCGCGCCTTCTTGCCGGCTGCAACAATCCGCTTCTCCGAGGTGATCGAGACGATGTTCTTGACATCCCCCATGCTTTCGGCCGTGAAGGTCTGCATGCAAGCGAAGTTACGGATATCCCAGACCTTGAACACGCCATCCACGTCAGCCGTGATGATCTGCGGTGTGTCCGGGATGATTTCGACGCCGCAGAGGCTGTTGTTGTGGCCATGCAGCCGCAAAATGAGCTGGTCCACGTAGGGATTCCACACGAGAGCGTCGAAGTCGAAGCCCGCGGACACGAGAAAGCGATATTCCGGCGAATACGCAAGTGACCGAACGCCCTTCGCGTGCCCATCGAGCTGCTGCTTGTGCTTGCCTGTGTGCACGTCCCACAACCGAATGGTGCGGTCCATGCTGGCGGAAGCTAGAGATTCGAGGGTGGGCAACTGGACAAAGCCGACGGGTTTAGTGTAAAACTCTCAAGACAGCGGAAGCGTGCAGGGATTCAATAATGAAGCACGGACCGCAAGGAGATCGAGCACAATGTCGTCGTGAGATCGAGTGAGCACTCGCCCGTGCACCTCGCCGCCCATGTGGTGTTTCTCTTCCATTCGTTCGGCGTCCCAAGCGTAGACGATGCCGCTCACTCCAGCCGAGAAGAGCGCCGAGGACTCCGGGTACCATTTGAGGCAGTTCTGCGAGGTCGGCGTGTGGCAGCTCTTCGTGAGCCTCAACGTGGTGTCGTCGTAGAACCGGAACTGCAAGTCGGAAGACGCCACGATGTATTGGTTGTACTAGGGCGTTGCAGCAAACATCGTGAGGCAAAGGAAGCATACTACTCAGCAATATTAACGCAAAAGGAGCCCCACCTTAGGCAAGTGCTCTGCACACTGCACAAACCCTTCGGGCGACTTGATCGTGCGTGTGAGCTCGCAGTTGACGTTGTAGATCTTGAGGTACGGGCTGCAGCTTTCGACCAGCGCTACGAGGTCGTTGGACGGGAAGTAGTAAATGTGGTCGATGAACGTGCTGTGCTTGGAGGCGTCTTCCCATTGCACATGATGGTACTGCTGGATGGAGTTGGGCTGGTGGCTCTTGACCGTGAGCCCCGTGTCCACGATGAAGGACGTGAACTCCTCCCACTCCATCGAGCCGTCGCCGTTGATGTCGATCTGCGCGAAGAGCTCGCAGAGGTTCGCGACGAGCTGCGACTCTGACAGATCGTGCAGCCGCGAGTTCTCGTCTGTGTGGGCGCTACTCTGTACGAAGCGCATCATGACGTAGACGAACTCGGCGATGGACAGCCCCTCCTCCTTGCGCAGGAACTCGTTGCGCAGGGTGCTCACCTGCATGCAGACGGGTAGTCGGCAGCTTCAGTACAAAGCCTCGCTATCAGTGGACTGCGCACCAACCTTCTCCATGTCCATCATCATCATAATGTCCATGGTGAATCCCTTCTCCGGGTCATGCTCGTAGGGGCGACCGCTTGTCCTCT
>JAABLL010000007.1:32642-47072 GCA_012295475.1 Phytophthora gonapodyides | reverse complement strand
TCATTCATTTGGAATTCTTCCTTCAACTGCTGCAACCGATTCCGCCTCGAGATGGACACCGAAAAGGCCAAGATGATTCGTGGAGACCTGTTCATCGCTGCCGATCCGACTCTGGCAGAGGACCGACGCGCTGCTCGAGAGCTGACCAAGCAGTTCAACGACATGACCCAAGCAGAGAGCACCGAGGCAAAGGCGGTGGTGAAGAAACTGTTTGGTGCGACGGGGGAAAACTGCCTCATCGAGATGCCCTTCCGGTGCGACTACGGCTACAATATCCGCATCGGAGACGACGTCCAAATGAACTTCAATTGCGTCTTATTGGACGGGTGCCCGATCACCATCGGCAACCGGGTGATGCTGGTGCCGAACGTTCAGCTCTACACCGCCAGTCACCCGCTTGAGCCGGACCTGCGCTTGTCTGGGCTCGAGTTGGGAAAACCGATTACCATTGAAGACGACGTCTGGATCGGTGGCAACTCCGTCGTCCTTCCTGGAATCACGATCGGTCGTGGCGCCGTGATCGGTGCCGGTAGTGTCGTGACCAAGAACGTGCCGCCCAAGTGCGTGTACGCTGGAAACCCGGCCAAGTTCATCAAGAAGATCGAGTCGCAGANNNNTGAAGATATAAAACTCTCCGCAACAGAAGCCAGAACTGCGTTGGTTGGTAAACCACAACACTTTTCCATTCATCACTTCTTCTTGCCCAGTCATCAAATATGACGTGGATTATTGTGTCAAGGTGGAGCTGCGTCGCTCGAGAACGATAGCCCCCATGGGTTCAACGCGGCTGCGCTTAGCAAACAAACGAGACGGTTGGCAACGGAGCCCAAGCATGGAGTTCCCCAACGAGATCATTTCTCATTTCGCCTCAAGAGTCACCACAGAATTCCATCAACGACAATGGAGACCGAAAAGTCCAAGATGCTGCGCGGTGAGCTCTACTTCTCCATGGATCCAGCTCTGTTCAACGAGCGGCAGGAGACGCGCAAGCTGGTCAAGACGTACAACCAACTGGACGGAGCCGAATCCGCGGAGGCGCAGGAGATCTTGACCAACCTGTTGGGTGCCAAGGGAAAAGAGTGTTTCATCGAGATGCCCTTCCGCTGCGACTACGGGTCCAACATCCGAATGGGCGACAACGTCTACATGAACTTCAACTGCGTCCTGCTGGACGTGTGCGAGATCACCATCGGCGACCGCGTCATGTTCGCTCCGAACGTGCAGGTGTACACGGCAACACATCCGTTGGGCCCCAAGACCAGAGCTTCGGGCTACGAGCTGGGCAAGCCGATCACCATCGAGGACGACGTCTGGATTGGGGGCAATGCCGTCCTTCTCCCCGGAGTCACCATCGGCCGTGGCGCTGTGATCGGAGCAGGCAGCGTCGTTACCAAGAACGTGCTGCCCATGTGCGTGTACGCTGGCAACCCGGCCAAGTTTATCAAGAGGATCGAAGAAGAGTAAAAGGCAGTGGTGATCCCTGAAGGACACGAAGGTCTTGAGTCTATTGTATGAAGTGAACGGGGCCCCGAACTTACATAAAGCTGGCTTCCTTGTCAGCCAGCGCCGCAGACTTGGCGAGCTGGTCCAGCAAGCTCTTGACGCTCTTGGCTCGCTTCTTCAGCAGCGTCCGCGTCTTGGGGTCAGGCTCGCCGCGGAAGCTCGACAGGTGCTGGTGGAAGAACACGGCCAGCCCGTCGATCGTGAGTTGCGCCTTCTTGGTCTGCAGCAGACGCTGGAAGACCTGCGCCATGGCCAGTTCGCTCTCCAGCTTGAGGACCTCCTCCATGAGAACGCGCAGGAACAAGATGCTCTTGTCGTCCAGCTGCGTGAAGTCCAGCACTTTGAGGCAGGACAGCGACAAGCTGCCGCCGATCACGAGCCCGGCCAGCATCTGCGCCTGGTTGAAGAGCCTGCGAGGCTTGAGCGCCTCCATCTGCTTGAAGACGTCCCAGAACGCGAGCTGGAACGTGAACTTGTAGCGCGGGTCCATCTCGCACAGCTTCTCGGCCAGCACCAGGTAGAACTTGTTGAACTGGTTCTCCTGGCCGCAGCAGTGCAGCAGCACGCGCACGATCTCGCGCTCCTGTTTCTCCTTCAAGTGCAGCTGCAGGAGGCGCTCGTACGCGTCGAAGCAGTCGGTGGCGCCCATGAGCGCCACGAAGATTTGCCGTCGGACGTCCGTGTTCATGTGCTGCTTCTCCGCGAGCTTCAAGAGGCGGTCTTTCTCGCGCGTAGCTTCATTGTCGGCGTCGTTCTCTGCCGCCTCGTCGCTCGGCTTGTGCTGGTAGCCCACCCACGTCCCGCCGACGACCCACCAGCGACCGTCTTCGTCGGCGTTCAGCAGCTCGTTCAGCGACACACGCAGCGGGTTGTTGGCGTTGCCACAGCGCGTCTTGACGCGGCCCAGCCACTTCTTCAGGGACGACACGTCCAGCGCGCCATTTCCGCCAGCGTTGCGGCCCTTGTTTCCGTGCTTAGACGACTTTTTCAGGTCGTAGATGAGGTCGAGAATGAAGCGCACGCGCTCTTCGGGCTGCTTTCCGCCATTGGCTTGCTGCGCCTCGCCCACCTTTTGCTGCACGGCCGCAACCATCTGCCGCAGCGCGTCGGCGTCGTCTGCGCGAAGCTGAGCGCCGCCAACCTTCAGGAGCTGGTGGATGAGCTCAATGTCCGTGGAGGAAAAGCTGTCCACGAACGATCGGAAGAGGTCGTACACGAGCGTGCAGTGCACGACGCCGAAGTTGTACAGCATCATCACGAACAGCATCAGGTTCACAGGCACCTTGGACGTTCGGCCGTCTTCCTCGCCTTCGCTGGGTTGCGTGCCAGCAGCCTCGCTCAGCTGCTTCTTCTCCTGCTCGACGCTGTCCATGAGCTTGCGCACCAGCTTCTCGACGAAGAAGCCGCCGATCTCACTGCCGACACTGTGGTACAACGCGGCCACGAGAGCGCCGCCCACCTTGATCAGAGGCGCCATCACCTGGCGCGGATGGCACGTCGTCTGCAGCAGCTTCTCGAGGAGGATCTCATTCACGAGCGAGCGGCCATTTTCACGGTAGATCTTCTCCATTTCCAGCCCGACCGACCTGGTTTTCCATCAAGAAACATAGTTAATACACTGCCCACTGCACCGTCACAGCGAAAGGCAGGACGTACTCCATGTTGGACTCGGAGATCCGGTTGAGCTGGCCGTTAATCCGACGGGTCAGCTCACGCATGGCCTGCTCGTCCATCTGCGACGGCTTGACTTTGTCTTTGGCCGCCGCTGCCGCAGCAGCTTCCGCCTCGGCCTGAAGCTTTCGGCGCAGGTGAGGAGGCAGGTACGCCGACGGCTTCTTGGCGCCGTCGCTCGACTTGATGACGGGCCGGCCGTAAATGTCTTCCTCGATGACCACCTTCTCTTGTTCTTCCCCGTCATCGCTTTCCTCGGCACTTTCTTCCTCCTCGCTCGCTTCCTCCTCCTCGAGCTTGTCTTGCTCGCTTTCCTGCTGCTCCACCTCGTCTTCGCTGTCACCGCTGGCCTCCTCAGCCTCCGCCTCCGCAGCTGCCAATTGCTGGTTCCGCATCGCGTTGGTCTTGGCTTCATCATCTTCTTCTTCCTCGTCCGAGTAGAACTGCGCAAGATCCGAGTCGTCCTCCGACTCGGACTCGTCGGTCGGCAGGTCGTCCATGCCCTTCAGAAACTCGGCGTCTTCCGCCTGCAGCAGTTCCATCTCCCGCCGAGTCTCTTCGTCCATCTCCACATCGTCTCCGAGCTCGCTGCCAGCCTCCGATCCCTCACTTGCATCAGCCTCACTCTCATCCTCTCCGTCGCTCTCATCGTCCGCCTCATCCGCATTGGAGTTCTTCGCCGCCTTCGACTGCGGTCGCCCCTTCACCACTCTACAACACACAGAAACCATCAGCCGCGTGTTGCTCCCCCCCATTCATTAAAACCGCATCCTCCGTACTCGGAAATGTGGTCCAGCTCCGTCAAAAAGTCCGCAAAGTCCTCGCCCAGACCGTCCTTCGAGTACTCCCTGCAGCACAAAGGCCCCAAACCAGTCAGCAGCGACTCACAGCCACCAAACACCACTCAAAAGCTCCTCACTTTCTCAGCTTCTTCAGCGCCGACTCGGCCTTGTTGGACGACGACGAGCCCAGCCCCAGCTTGGCCTCCAGAGCCTTGATCTCCTTGTCGTCGGTGCCCTCGGCCTTGGACTCACCTGCACCAACCAGAAACCCAGTTAGTTATCTGTATGGCAACGTTAAATATAATACCAATCGCACCGCTCTTGGCGTTCGCCTCCTTGGCCAGAAACTCGTGGAACTTGTTGGTGAGGCCGCTGACAGTTCCTCGTGTGGGTTGGGCTGGTCTCTTGCCGCCGCCGCGACTCGACGCCTTGAAGCTCTTGAGCGCGACCGGCTTGTCCGTCTCCTTGCGCTGGCGCTTGTTCTTCTGGCGCTTCTTGTCGTCGCGCTCCTGCTTGCGCTTCGCCTTGCGCGACACCGGCTTGGTCGCTGCTGCCATGACGTTCCGATACTGGCGGCCAGTCAAGCGAAGGGCTTCAAGTTTCTAAAGGCTTACCCTGTTTCTAACCCAAGAAACAATAGAAACGCCACTCACAAGAATCCCGACCTCCTCCTTGAAGATGCGCGCTCGCCACCTGCGTCGCGGCGACGGCGTTGCGCTCTTCGGGCTGCTGTGGGCGGCCTCGTGTCTGTTCCTAGTGGCGCTTCGCTTCTCTCCACGCATCGCTCCTGCCTCCGCTCCCTCCACCGCCAAGCCGCACGTCTTCGAGCCCAAGTGGACGGCTGATGACCTCGTTTCTAACAGGGTGCTAAACGGCCCGGCGACGCTGCAGCTCGTGGAATCCCTGCCTGTGGGGGCCTTTGCCCTTCGATCGACCACTCCACAGACGTTCGAGGTGCTGACGCGCCATGTGCGAGCAGCCAAAGCGTCCATCTCCCTCAGTGCCATGTACTGGAACTTGATGGGCGCTGCGGACCGATCGGTCTTTTCTAACGCGGAGATGAAGAAGTTCGGGGCCGAGAGGGGTCGGGACTTGCTGCTCGCGTTGAAAGAGGCTGCTGCAAGAGGCGTAAAGATCCGTGTGCTAACCGCGAAACAGAGTGTCCTGGAGGACACTGGTGTTTCGCTTGTGGACGAAACGTCGTGCGGGACGCTGCCGGATGAACTGCAGACGCTGGTGGACGCCGCGTCGCAGAATGTCCACGTCAGGTGCTGGAGCGGCCCCGAGTGGTACGGCAGCGGCATCTTGCACCAGAAAGTGTGGGTCTTTGACGACAGCCACGTGTACGTGGGCAGCGCCAATATGGACTGGAAGTCGCTGGCGCAGGTCATGGAGGTGGGCGTCGTCATGGAGAACTTGAGTCCCCGTTCCGACGTCATTCGAGATGTCAACAGGCTGTTCGAGACGTGGTGGACGTTCGCGTCGCCGGAGTTGCAGCCGCCCAAGACGGCGACGTACTTCTCCGACAAGTTCCAGAAGGAGCTGCAGGTGCCCGCGTGGTCGCTGTATCTGTCGGAGAGCGAGAGAGCAGACGACCCGTTCGTGAAGGCTGGGCTGTCGTCGCTGGGGAATATTTCTCATCAGTTGCAGACTCCGTTCACTGCGGAGAACGATAGTGGGGAGGCAGGTTCGGTGTCGACTCCGGCGCAGATGTTCGTCTCGGCTGCACCTCTGGAAGCGACAGCTGCCCATTCGCGAGCGTTCGACGAGGATGCACTGGTGTATACGATCCGGTCGGCGAAGTCTTTCGTCAGTCTCAGCGTCATGGACTTCGCGCCCTTCTCGATGTACACGCCCGGACCGCTTCACTGGCCAGCGCTGACGGACGCGCTGCTGGCCGGAGTGTACAGCAAACCTGGGCTGCAAGTGCGCCTGCTGATCAGCCAGTGGCAGCATTCCAGCCCTCAAATGCTGGAGGCACTTGCCACGCTGAAGAAGCAGGCTGATCTGTGCCAGCACATGCACGCTCGGTGCTCCGGAAGGCTTAAAATCAAGATTTTCCGAGTGCCCGGATGGCAGAACACGACATCAACTGCCGGTGAGAAGGCTCCATGGCCTGCGTACACCCGTGTGAACCATGCCAAATACATTGTCACGGATACACGCGCGAACGTGGGCACGAGCAACATGGAGTGGGGGTACTTCTACACCACGGCGGGCGCCAGCGTTAACACCAACCACGAACCGACACGAAAGGCACTTGAGAACGTGTTTGAGAGAAACTGGAACTCGAGCTACGCCCAGAACTTGGAGGATGTGATGGCTGAGGCTGTGTGAGGTTTGAGTGGCTGTTTGCACCGACTAACTAACCGGCAAAACTTAAATATTCCTTATCGGTGCGCGCTCATCTATCTAGGATCTTGCTTTCTCGACTCCTTCCAGTTCGGAGCCAACGCCTTCAGCGCTTTCCCCGTCGCTCTCTCCGTCTGTATCTTCCTCAGAGCTACTAGTTTCTTCTTCGTCGTCGTCTTCATCATCTCCATTATGGCGGGTGCTGGGGTCGTACACGTTCACGAGTTGCGCCATGCCGGCGTCCACGTGGGAGGCAATGTGGCAGTGCGCAAAGATGTTCCCGATCATGTATTCGCGAGGCGTGAAGCGGATCTGCACTCCGCCCTGGAAGAGCGGCAGCGTGTCTCGCCACTCGCCCACGTCGAACATGACTCCATCCGGATCCGTGTTGCCATCCATCCCCGAGATCTGGAAATGCGTCGAGTGCATGTGGAACGGGTGGCTCATGGTGCGGCAATTGCTTGACTTCAGTCGACGGTCAACGTTGGAGCTTTCTTCGTCCAGGTCGCAGTCCCATATCGCTGGTTTCCTGTAGTCCTTGACCGAAAGATCCCATTGCTGCAGCTCATCCACGGGCATCGAGTAGTTGATGTTTTGCACGTCCAGATTTTCGTGGTTGACGCCGTACACGATGCCTTTGTCCATCCAGACAGAGAACTCGAAGCCGTACTTGTTGCTCTCGGCGATAGATGGGGCGTGCTTGGATGTGCCGATTGTGTCCTCCAAGTATGAAGGTCGCTTGGGCAGTGATGAAGGGAGACGCATAGCTTCGCTGGAGGTTTCACTCTCGCCATCCTTGGTAACTTTGAGCTTCGCAATGCGTTGGGATGGCACTCGATGTTGATTTACAAGACCGAGGAGCTTGTTGCGCGAGCTCGCGCAGTCTGTTTCCAGGTAGAATTCACCGAGCTCGGCGCACATGACAGCCACGTCGGCACGTCCGCCTGGAGGGATAACCACAACAGCCTTCGCCTTGGGCTTGTCGAAATAAATGCCGTCCATAGCGAGCACGTCGATCGTGCAACTGCTGTCGCGAGTTGTCACCAGCTCAGCCACGTTATTCGCAATAGCGTTGACGAAGCGCAGACGTTTGTACTCGCCCACTGCGAGGTCCACCGTCGGGAGATACTGCCCATTCACGAAAACTGTGGGCAGCGAAGTGTCGTTCAGCGGCACATCGGCGTCGTCCTCGACGATTTCAAGATCCGTATCCCAAACCTGCTCCTCTTCACTCTCCTCCGGGCCCTCCATGTACTCTACGACCTTCTTCGCGTGGCTGTACTTGTTCTCAATCGCGTCCTCGAGGTCGTCATACATATTGAAGCAGTTCTCAATGCACACCGCCTGCAAGATCATCACGAGGTCATCCATCGCCGCCAACTCCGTCGGGAAATCCGCCGGTCGATCCGCCACGATGAGCGTCCCTGCCATCATCCCATTGAGCTGCGAGTTGACGTTGCCGTGCGAGTGCGGGTGGTACCAGAACGTCCCTGCCGGGTGATCCGGGCGAATCTCGTACGTGTATCTGCGCTGTCCTCCTGGCTCCACATTGGGCATGACGTTGTCGGCGTCCCCCACTGGCGGCACGTGCACCCCGTGCAGATGCAGGTTGGTGTTGTTGCTCTCGCCAGCCTCCAGCGAGTTCGTGAGCGTGACAACCAGTCGGTCACCCGGACAAACCTTGATCGTCGGGGCCGGCACGAGTCCGTTGTACGACCGGGTGTTAAAGTCCACGTAGTCGCTGGTGAAGCGCGCCGGCTTCACCGACAGGTTGATTCGCAGCTCGCTCGTCCTGCTCTTGACGGTGGATTGGTCCGACGAGCTGTCCGAGCTGTCCGAGCTGTCCGGGCTGAGCTTGGCCCATTCTTTGGCGCAGTCGGACTCGTACAGCGTCGGCTGGCGCAGCGACTCGTAGTCGTGCTCGGCGACCGTGACCGCGGCGAGGGCGGCGAGCAGGAAGCCCTGGAAGCAGACCGAGAGACGCATGCGGCCTGGAAGGAGACTTGGGCAATGGCAAAGGCGAGGCCGACACGTACGAGTCTCACATCGCCATGATAACAGCTGGCAATCCGCAGCGAAGTTCAGCTTTTCGGTGTTTGAGCTGCTCGATCGGAGCGTGCACACCACCGGGAGCGGTGATCATCAAGGCTGAAGACGATCATGAGCTCAACCAGCAACGCAGACGATGGGGGGTGCTCCACTTTATCATCATGAAGTGCGTATAACTTGCCTTGACTTCTTTGGTGCATGGAATCGCAGCGATGTAAAGGGCCCAAGCCTGATCGAGAGATGTGTATAGTGTCGTTATCCAGGACATCGAAGCAACAGGACAAGAAGGATACAACAAGAAGGATGAGAGCATTTAGTTGACTATGGATACGTTTACACTACCAACAGGCTGCCTAAGCGTGGAAGGTCTCGCCGGCAGCGCGGTTCTCGACGAGCGGCGCGGCCAGACAGGCTTCGACGTAGCCCGCGCGGATGACGAAGTCGCCGAACTTCTCGCCCTGCTCGCGGTGCTCGGCGTAGTCCTTGATAATGGGCTCCAGCTCCTCCAGAATCTGCGCTTCGTCCACCGCCTCCTTGTAGAGCTTGTTGAGTCGGTCGCCCGCGAAGCCTGCGCCGAGGTACAGGTTGTAGATGCCGGGGGAGCGACCCACGAAGCCGATCTCGCCCAGGTACGGGCGGCCGCAGCCGTTGGGGCAGCCAGTCATGCGGATCACGATCGCGTCGTCGCGCAGTCCGTTGGCCTCCAGCATGTCCTCGATCTTGGTGATCAGCGACGGCAGGTAGCGCTCGGCCTCGGCGAAGGCCAGGCCGCACATGGGCAGAGCGGCGCAGGCGATCGAGTTGAGACGCATGCCCGAGTAGTTGTCGTTGCCGAACTTGTACTGCTCCATCAGGGCCTTGATCTGCGGGATCTCCTCCTCGGCGATGTTGCCCAGACTCAGGTTCTGGTTGCCCGTGAGGTGGAACTCGACGTGCGGGAACGCCTTGGCCAGCTCACGCAGCCCCGTGCGGATGCTGCAGCCCTCCGTGTCCTTGATACGGCCGCCCTCGACGAACATGCCGTAGTGGTAGCGGCCGTGCGAGTTCTTGATCCAGCCGAAGCGGTCGCCGTTCGACAGCAGCTTGTGCTTGCGCGGCTCCTGCAGCTTGTAGCCCAGACGCGTCTCGATCTCGTTGCGGATCCACTCGAGGCCGTGGTCCTCCACGGTGTATTTGAACCGGGCGTGCTTGCGGTTCACACGGTCGCCGAAGTCGCGCTGCAGACACATGGTCTTCTCGGCCACGTCCTTGGCCTGCTCGGGCGTGCAGAAGGCCATGACGTCGCCCAGACGCGGGAACGTCTTCTTGTTGTTGTGGGTCATGCCCATGCCGCCGCCCACGCTCACGTTGAAGCCGACCAGCTTGTCCTTCTTGAGGATGGCGATGAAGCCCAAGCAGTTGGCGAAGACGTCCACGTCGTTGGACGGCGGGATGGCGATCGCGATCTTGAACTTGCGCGGCAGGTACGCCTCGCCGTAGAACGGCTCGAAGTCCTTGACCTCGCCGCCAGCGACCATCTTCTTGTCCAGCCAGATCTCGTGGTACGCGCTCGTCTTGGGCGTCAAGTGGGCCGAGATGTCGCGCGCGATGTCCATGATCTCCTGGTGGGTCTCCACTGAGCACGACGGGTTGACGGTGGCCATCACGTTACGGTTCACGTCACCGCAGGCGGCCAGCGAGTCCATGAGCACGCGGTTGATACCCTTGACGATCGGCTTGAGGTTCCACTTGAGAATACCCTGCAGCTGGTAGGCCTGGCGAGTGGACAGCTTGATGTTGCCGTTGGCGTGCGAGTCCGCGAGCTCGTCGATCATCAGGTACTGCTGGGAAGTCGACACGCCGCCAGGGACGCGCACGCGGATCATGAACGAGAAGGCCTTCTCCTGCTTCTCCAGACGCATCTGCTCGCGCAGGTCGCGGTCGTCCTGCTGGTAAATGCCGTGGAACTTGGTGAGCTGCGTGTCGTCCGCGGCGAGAGCCTTGGTGGTGCGGTCCTCGAGGCCCTCGGCCACCGTTCCGCGCAGGAAGTTACTCTGCTGCTTGATCTCTTCGTTCGTGCGCTGTTTCTTCTTGGTGCCCTGGTGCAGACTCACCACGTCGGCGGGGATGCCAACCTGCTCCCAAAGCTGGGGCTTCCACAGGTCGAACTGAGTGCTCGGGCCGTCCTCGTCCTGGTCATCGGCCTTGGCCAGGTCCACGATGCGCTTGGCGCCGAGCTCGCTCAGCTTGGCGTCCAGGTCCGTGGGGGCCTTGCAGAAGTAGTGCTTCTCGTCCTCACGCGGCCAGTACAGACTGTCGCCCATGCCGAACACGGCGTAGTTGAGCGGAAGCGTCGAGGTGAAGGCCGACAGCTCCCCCCAGAACTCCTTGGCGTTGCTCGGGAACTCGCCCTGGCCAGCAGTCGAGCACACGAACACGACGTAGGCGTTCTCGTCGTTGGCCTCGTCGAGCAGCTGGTCGATGGTCATCTCGTTCATGTCCATCTTCTCGACGTTCTTGAGGCCGAAGTTGAGCGCGTCCTCCTCCAGCTTGGAGGCGAACTCGTCGGCGTGGCTGTTGTCCGAGCCCACAAGGAGCCACAGCTTCGTGTCCACCTGCCACGGCTCCTGCTGCTGGCCACCGAAGCCGTTCAGAAGAGCCTCGAAGCTGGTCTTCAGCGCCGTCTGGCCGATCTCCTCGTACTTCTCCGTGACGGAGGCGGCCGAGGGGGCCGTCAGCGCCTGCTTGGCGAACATGCTCAGCTGGTTGTTGCGCTGCAGGAACGTCAGCAGCTCCTTCTTGATGCTCGGCGACTCGAGCGAGAAGGCCTTCTCGCCCTCCACGTCCTCAAGAACGGGGTTGTAGCGATACAGCGGCCAGTAGCCGCTCGTCACGGCCTCCTTGGTCTCCTGCTCCATGTTGCTAGCGCTCGGGGCGTAGGCGAGCACGATCGAAGGACCGTCGAACGCATCGGCCTCGTTCAGAGCGCGCAGCACCTGCGAGTACGAGTCGTACAGCGCCACGGAAGCGACGTAGGCGTTGCCGTACTGCATGGCGTACAGGCCCAGGTCGCGCTTCCGGTTGCTCTTGGAGACCGCGTTCATCGGCTCCGTGTCGAGGATGAGGAGGTTGACGTTCTCACCGCTGGCCAGCACCTGGTGCACGCCCGACGCGCCGACGTCACGCGAGAACTCCTCGCTGCCAAGGATCCACTGGCTCAGTGGCGAGAAGTACTGCTTCAGAGCGTAGATCTCCGCCAGGATTCCGCCCTGGTGCTGCTCGTTCTCCAGCAGAACGGCGATTTCGTTCGCGAGCTCCTCGTGCTTGGGCTGCTTCTCGGCCCACTGCGCCAGGCACTCAAGCAGACGCTGCGAGGCGATGCTCTTGGCGTGCTCGCCCGAAACGAGCGACGTCACCTTGTCTTTGAGCTCCTGGCGCTTGGCCAGGATGCCCAGGTGCACACCGAAGCCGAACTCGCCGTTCTCGAGAGGCACACTGTCGCCCACGGTCTTGTCCTGCGCCTTCCAGACAGTCTCCGAGCGGACGAGGTTGGCAATAACTGCGCGCTTCTCGAACAGCTGCAGCAGCATCTTGACGTAGGGAGCCTCGAAGCCGTCCTTGGACGACAAGTACGAGTTCACGAGCTGAGAAGACGCCGTCTGCTTGGCGTTGAACTCCTCCGTGGCGGCCGGAGAGGCCACCACGAAGCCGCTCTTCAGCTTGTCGGCAGCCAAGTCCTCCACCAGAGTGCGAGCGGTCACGACGTCGAAGACCGACTCGCAGACGTTGAAGGCGTACTTGCCGCCGATGACCGAGGGCACAGGCTTGTTGAGCCACTCCTCCGACTGGAAGGAGCCCAGCACGTCCATGAAGAGGGGCTCACCGACGTTGGTGGAGTCGTCCATGCGGTCCAGGACGGCGAACTTGGTGGCCGTAGCGGGCACGACGCTCAGGAACGTCTTGGTGGACCACGGGCGGAAGAGACGCACCGAGATGACGCCGACCTTGGCCTTCCAGTTGGTGTAGAGCGACTCGACGGCATCCTTGACGACGCTGGAGGCCGTGCCCATGACGACGAGCACCTGCTCGGCCTCGGGGTGGCCGTAGTACTCGAAGAGCTGGTAGCCCTTCTTGGCAAAGACCTGCTTGATGACGTCCTCCACGACGTCGGGGACGGCGTTGTACTTGGTGATGCATTCGGGGGACACCTGGAAGTAAAGCTCGGCGTCGTCATTGCTGTCTTTGACGCCGGACTTGCTGAGCACGAGCTGGCGGAACTCGGGCGCCTGTGAGGCGTTCTTGAGGCCGATAAGGTTGGCCAGGTACTGGTAGTCCACGAGCGCGTGGTTGAACTTGCTTGGCGAGGCGGCCAACTGCTGCTCCAGGTCGTTGTGCTTCATCTCGCCGTCGTACACGTGAAGGAACGGCACGTTGGCGCGCAGCGAGGCGACGTGGGCCAGCAGCGCCATGTCCTCGGTCTCGCTGGCGTTGAGGGAGTGGAGGATGACGAAGCCCGTCTGACGCACAGCCATGAGGTCCGAGTGTTCGCGCGCCACGACGTGCACCACGGCAGGCAGCTGCGCACTGCTGAGCTTGTACATGGCGGGCACCATCTGCAGCAGCGACGAGGGCGAGGACGCAAAGAGCGTGACAAACTGGCCCTGCTTGGCGGCAGCGTAAGCGCGCTCGATGAGCTCCTGGCCCGCGGCGCTCTCCTCCACCTTGCCCACCTGGTCGAAGACATTGCGACGCGCACTGACGATGTACTTCTCAAGCGCCGAGCCGAAGGGCACGGGCTGCACCAGGTACGAGAAGTCGCTCAGCGCGTAGGCCACGTGGCTCACGGCCTCCTCCACTGCGGACTGCGGCGGCGCCATGGCGACAATGTGTGTGAATGGGGGCGAGCTGCACTTGCGCTGGCGGGAGCGGAATGGCGAGTGCCTCGCGGGGGGTCTCACCACCCGAAAGATAGCAGTGCTTGCTGACGTTGGTCCCCGTAAGAGTGCCTTCGTTCCCCCGTGAGAGTGACTTTGGAGGCGCCCCGTCTATGTCGAACGGTCAGCCAATGGCGTGCGTGGATCGGCCCGCGTCGTTTCGCGCGGCCAATCGCGAGCGCCCCTTAGATCGACGCGGCCGGCGACTAAACCCTGCGAAAGTCGATGCGATCGCCTTGGACGGGGGTGCCTTTGCTGCGCGCACATGGCTGGCCTGCGTGATCGGGCTGATTGGACGAAGTTCGTCCACAGCGACCCAAGTAATCGCTGCGTTTGCGCTGGCGATGGCACCTCTCCGCCGAGCAATCGCGTCGGCAGAGCCCGGCAGAGCTGGATTGCTCTGATAGCGCGCACAGCGGCCGGTCAGTTTAGGGTCCGTTTCCGTAGTCGCGCCGTGACTGGGCCTCAGTATGCCCGCATCCTGGTGTGCACCACCAAATCGGCGCTGGTGTGGTCCACACAGACGTCATCCGGTTGGCCGCCTCGGGCTCGTTTACGTTTACGGTTACGCTTGGCCACGCACGAGCCGCAGTGAGTTGCCATTCCCGATTGCACCTGCCTGCTGACAAGCCCCCCGACGCAGCCATGGCGCCGACGACGACCTCCGCGCCCAAGGGCAAGATGCTGCTGGTGGGCGCCGGCCCGGGCGACCCGGAGCTGCTGACGCTCAAGGCCTACCGCGCGCTGCAGCAAGCCGATCTCGTGCTGGCCGACCGCCTGGTGCCCGCCGAGGTGCTCAAGATCGCCTCGTGCGAAGTGCGCGTGGCGCGCAAGCGCTGCGGCAAGGCCGACTTCGCGCAGGCCGAGCTGGACGCCTGGGGCCTCCAGGCGCTGGCGCAGGGCAAGCGCGTGGTGCGGCTCAAGAACGGCGACCCGTTCATGTACGGGCGCGGCGGCGAGGAGGCCGTCATCTACTCCGAGGCGGGCTTCGACGTCGAGGTGGTGCCAGGCATCTCCAGCTCGCTCTCAGCGCCCGCCAGCGCCGGCATCCCTGCCACCATGCGCGACGTCGCTGACCAGGTGCTCGTGTGCACGGGCCATGGAAAGAAGGACCGCTTCCCGGACCTCCCCGAGTACTGCGACCACCGCACCACCATCTT
>JAABLL010000007.1:13226-32608 GCA_012295475.1 Phytophthora gonapodyides | reverse complement strand
TCCACGATCCGCAGCACGCTGGGCGAGATCGCGGCCGAGGTGCGTCGTCGTGGCATCGACCCGCCAGGAACGCTGGTGCTGGGCAACGTGGTCAACGCGCTCACCTACCTCAAGAACTACGACGCCGTCAAGGATGTCGACGTCGAGCCCGAGAGCGCGCCCAAGTACACCATCTCGTACGCGCCGCTGTCGTGCCTGCCCGAGATCGACCTGGGCGAGCACATTGTGCTCAATGCGAAGACCAAGCGCCCCGAAGTGTTCGGGTTCGACCTGTCGATTGCGAGCGTGCTTGTGGTGCTGCTGGCACTGGTCTCGGTCGTGTACTCTGTCGCCTCGGGAATTGCCATCACTCAGGCGTAGGTTCGCCTATCGATCGCGAGCGTGCTAGTAGTGCTGGCTTGTATTTAATCATGTAGTAATTCATTGCATTTTCATCGCCACGAATTGTTGCCGACGACAAGTTGCCGTCGTTGCAGTTGTGCTTTTCAGATCAAAATGGTCCTCACCCTCGGAATTTGTGTTGTGGCTACATTGATGGAGGTGTGCAATTGTAACTTCTTAAAATATGTGGACCACATCCGCCAATCGGAGGGCGCCATTTTGATATATCTTGTCGCCATGGACTATTCAACCGAGAAAGAGGGGCCCAAGCGCAGGAAGGTCATGAGCACCGAGGTCTTCGAGACACCCGAGCCGGAGGAGGCGTTCCAGCCCTACGCGCCCGCCAATGCGTCCGCCCGCCAGGCCCGTGCAGGAGCCGGAGCCGGTCCAGAGAATGAGGGCCACTTCCACGACAAGGTATGGCGACAAACAGAGGGGATATTGAAAATCCTCCTTTATTGCTAATTACAATATTGCGATTGCTGCCACAACACAGAGCACGATGGAGCTGGATGAGCAGGAGCTCCCCGCTACGCAGGCCTTCGAGGTGTTCATGGGCAAAGTCTACAGTGCGTTACCACCCAAGATTGCCGATATCTTACCTTGACTTGATATCTTGCCACGTATATCAACTATTTTGTTGTTACTATTGCTGCTTTGCAGAGCCAACGCTGCCCAAGCAGACCGAATACGAAGCCTCGGCGGGCCAGAGTGGCAGCTCCAAGGCGACGCTGGAGTCCCCGCTGGCGCGCTTCACACGACTTTCGCTGGAACTGAAGGAGCTGGAGGCAGATCTGACGTTGCTGGCGGCCGACGCCGACCACAAGAAGCACAAGGTGATGCTAGACGCGGGCCAGGAGGCCGAGTTCAATGAGGTGATGGAAGGCCTCAATACGCTGCAGCTCAACCTGTCGGCGCTGGAGAAGAACGCGGCCTTCCAGCCTTTCCTTCGCTCGGGTGGCAATGCCGGCACAACGGCGTCGAGCGCTGACGCGGCGCTGAATCTGCAGAAGGACCTGACGTCAAAATTCTTCCAGCAGATTGACGCGCTTAAACGCCAGCAGCAGGGGCAAACGGCAGTGCTTGCTTCGTCGGAGAGCGCGCCCATTGTGTACGAGATCTACAGTAACGGCGAGTTGAACGCGGTGGATCGCGACGCCAAGACGCGGGTGGCAACGCTGGAAGCGCGAATCTCGACGCTGGAACGGGCTATCGGGGGCTTTCAGGGCCAAGAGCTGCGGTTGGACGGCTTGAGCTCGTTGAGTGGAGCGTCGAGCGCCGACCTGACGTCGGCTGTGGCGCAGCTGGAGCAACGCGTCGCCTTGATGAGCGAGAAGAGTTTGGATGCGGTGAAAACTCGCACGACTGCACTTGTTCACGAGTTCACCCTGCTTAGCAAGCTTAAGCAGTCACCAGGTGTGCAGGGCGCTTTGAACTCGCAGGCTGATCGCGAGCAGATCCAGAAGATTTATGACCAGCTCAGCAGCCTTGACGCCGTAGCGGCCTCGGTTCCTACTATTGTGGACCGGCTCGTCACCCTGAAAGCGGTACACGATGAGGCTCTCAATGCGACAGCTCGTGTGGACAAGATGGAGCAAGCTCAAGCGTCACTGTCGGATCTGTTGGGCTCGGATGCTGCTTTGCTTGCCAACGTAAGCTTCTCGCGAGTGTGCTGTGCTAGGGCCTTGATTGATGAGCGTACTAACGATTTGACACTTGTGTCTGTGCAGTTGGAGGCAAGTTTGGCTGAAAACGCGCAGGTTTTCCAATCGAACATTCAGCAGCTCGACGACCGCATGGCCAAGCTGCTCGCTTCTTCTGGTGGCCGCTAGATATTTGTCTGCTGTTTCGTATTGCTTTGTTAGAGGAAGACCTGGCTGGGATCAGCGAGCGCGAAAACGGATTCCTAATGACCATTGCATCGTGCTTTTCGTTATCTGTGTACTTCTTCCTTTGCCGGAGCAGGTACTTCTTCACTTGCTCATACAGGATGTAGAGCGGAGCTGAAAAGGAAACAGGAGCGTCGCGTGTGATACGATCAAACCCACCTCGGTCGAAGGCGTGAATGAGCTCAAGAGTACGTATGTGATGCGACGAGCTCGATCGAGGAACATAACGTCTGGGCATCAGCACCGTCAACTGGGACGGCACGTCGCCCTCGAGGTAGCCAGAGTTGCAGTGGGCATTGTTGGTTGATACGTGAGAACGCAGTCGCCCACACTTGCAGAGCAGCAAATTTTGTTCTGCTGGTTCCAGGTCTCCGTGCACGTTGACAGGCTCCAGCAGTACGGCCCACCCGAGCCTTGGTTTGCTTGTGCGCAGCACCAAGCGCTTCCACCGCCGGAATACACACAACTGTAGTAGGCAGTGTGCGTTGGAAAGGATGGTGGGGCCATGGACACTGGCTCTTCAAATTGAAGACGACGCTCTAGCCGAGTTGAAGGTCTGATGGGGAAGTTGGCATTTCCCTGGCTTCGATTGCAGCTTTCACGATCGTGAAATGGCCGCCAGTGCACTGAAATCGCCACAACAGAGCTGGAAAGTGACCATGACCAGCACCCCATGCACAGTCACTACCCCAGTCGTCTCGTTATCAGGCGGCGGCAAATCCTGCAGCGAAAAGTAGACGTTCAGCCACGGCAGGTCTCGGATGTACAAGTCCTCGCTGTAGACGCCGACGTGCACTTGGCCTGGCACATTCGGCAGCGGTAGATGCACGGCGACCGAGCTCGTTTCGTTTCGAGTGCGCCGTGCTTGGTCGGGGACGACAGCTTGGTCGGGCGATCGCTTCGCACAAAAACTGCCACCGCCACCGCTGGTTGCGTCGGCCGCATCAGCATCGTGTTGAATTGGTTGCGTTGTTCGGGGAACGAGCTGGCCACGTTAGTCACGGAGGGCTTCGACGTCTTCGCCGCTTTGTTGCATCGAGAGTTAATGTCAGCGCGGTGCAAATCGTCAACTAGAATCGACACCAACACGAAGGCAATGCGTTCAAGGGGGACAGACGGAGGGGCCGGCATGACTCATTGAGATGCCACCCCGATTTTGAAGGACGATGCACAAGAAGTGTAGATTGATTCAGTGCCAATGCTGCACCGTCAGATGGAAAAGATGGATTTCAAGCGTCATCGTGCTCGTTGCAACAACTCACGTCTAGCAGTATCAACATCAGGGCAGAGCGAAGGCTAGTTCACCCGTTCGAGCTGTCCACCACGCCATACCGACAGCGACTTCAAGCCTTACACCACGAAGCTCTGATGAATGCCAAGAAGCAGGCCACTGCGAGGTCCCATCGCACCACCAGTTTTAATTCTACGGTCCGAAGCATTAGCAAAACATCGTCAAGAAGCAGCAGTGAAATTCCTTCCGGGTGGATGCACAGACTGTCCCGAGTCGCTGCTACATGTGCTCCTCGGAATCGTTTCTTGTTGCAAGCACCCCCAAAAGCTACATGTAGCTGGCAAGGCAACAATGCAGGAGGCTATGTCGGTACACAGCTGGAGTCGCCCGGATGCTAGCTCAATCCACCACCCGCTGGCTGCAGCAGCGTTGCCAGCCTTGCTCTATGGTTTCCCCCCGGCCGGCGCACCGCGTCCAGTCGTTTGCGAGCCACTTTCGCCAGTGGCCGACGTCATCACGCTGATTACAGCCGTTCGGGCCCATCCCCCACGACTGACACGTACCCGTGCGTGGTCCTCATTGGCTCGACCGAACGTGACACGTACCCGTGCGTGGTCCTCATTGGCTGCGTTGCAACGTTTAAACGCGTTTCAACGCCTCGCGAGCGGCTGCGTTGCCACGTTTAAACGCGTTTCAACACCGCATTGCGGGATCCCCGCAATTTGTTTAAACGGCCCATACTAACGCTGCCTGAAGCGGCTTGCAGCTCTCGCAATGGTGTTGAAACGCGTTTAGACATGTTGGTTAAACGCGGTTGAAACAAGCGGCGTGTACAGTGGCCGCTCATTATCCGATTCGCCATGAGCTCCGCAAGCTTCCAGGCCCAGGACGGCTTCGTGCCCAGCGCCGTCGCGCTCAAGCCCGCGCTGGCCGTGGAGCTGCTGGACGAGAGCGCGAGCGACACGTCCACGGCGTCGCTGGCGCCCACGCCGCTGCACAAGACGCGCGCGGCGCGCTCGGAGGTCAGCGGCCGCGTGTTCCCGCGCGCCGAGCGCTTCTGCTCGGGCGCCGACGCCGTGCTGCATGTCGCCGGCCACGCCAGCGCCAACGTCTTCGACTACCCGCTGCTGCCGACTACCGACAGCGCACAGACCGCCGAGGCCAAGATCAGCGCTCGTGCGCGAGTCGTGACGCTTGAAATCCGCCCGGGAGCTGCCGACGCCGTGCGCGGCGCGCTGGCCGTGGGTGCGTCTTCGGCCGCGCTCATCCCGTCGCAGACGCTGCCGCTGTTCCTGCCCAGCCTGTTCCAGCTGGCGCAGCGCGCGTCGACGTCGGCTCCCGCCGTGTTCCACGTCGCGTGCGAGGCCATCCGCCGCGACATGGCCGTGGCCAGCTCGTACGAGCCGCTGTACGCGCTGCAGCACTCGGGCGCGCTACTGCTCAACTCGGCGTCGCCCCAGGAGTGCCACGACCTGGCCGTCGTGGCCCATGTTGCCGCGCAGCGGCTGCACAAGCTGCTGGTCCACTTCTACGACGGCGCGCGTGTGGCGCGTGAGATGGCCAAGGTGGAGACGCTGACGGAGGAGTCGCTTGATGCGCTAACTTCGCTCCGCTCGACGGTGCCCGCTACTAAAGACGTGGCGGAGCAGGTGCAGGGCGTAATGGACGACCTCTTCCATGTGCTGCAGCGCCAGTACCGCGTATACGAGTACTTTGGCGCCGAGGACGCCGAGTACGTGGTGGTGGTGGTCGGCGAGGCTGCCTCGGCGCTTAAGCAGGCGGCCGCCTACGAGCAGATGCTTGGCGCCAAGGTGGGCGTGGTGCAGGTGCGTCTGCTGCTGCCGTGGTCGCACAAGCTGTTCGCGCAGGCCCTGCCAGCCACCGTCAAGCGTGTGGTGGCGCTGGAGAACGTGGCGCCCAGTGCGCTGACTTTCCAGCGCGGTCTGTTGACCCAGAACTTGCAGGTCTTCTTCCAGTCGACGTTCTGGCAGCCGTCGGTGGAGACGGCTCCGGTGGTGGTGACGGGCGTGTACGGTGGCGTGTTCCGCAACGCCGCCTTCTCGGTGGGAATGGGTCGTGCGGTGCTGCGCCACTTGGCCACGTCTTCTTCACGCCGTGCGTTTGTGGTGGCCAAGAGCGAGGAGCTGTACGACGCTGCGCTGGTGAACGCTGCGTCTGAGAGCAACCAGGCTACCAAGTTTGACGTGGTGTTCGGCGAGTCGCTGGAGCTCGAAGGCTCGGCCGCCTACACGAAGCAGTTCCTGTTCTACGGCTTCGACGACGTTGAGACGGACGCTGCTCGTGCTGGCCAAGAGACCAGCAAGCTGTTCGAGTCGACGCTGGATCTGCTGAACAAGAACCCTGCCACGCGCGTGAACGCCGTGGTGACCCACAGTGCCGGCGAGGAGGCGGCTGTGCGTCCGGTGTCTACGCTCGAGGTGCGCGTTGCCCTGGACGGCGGACACGGACCCGAGACGTCGGAGCCTGTGGAACAGGCCGATGTGGTCGTGGTCACCCGCCCCGAGCTGCTGGCCCACTACGACGTGGCTCGCAGTGTGAAGCAGGGTGGCAAGCTGCTGATCCTCGCGGGCTGGAAGACGGTGGACGACGTGGACGAGCGCGCCGCGTTCAAGCAGCAGGTCGCTTCGCGCGACATCCAGCTCCTGGTGGTGGACACGACGGAGCTGGCCTCGCGTGTGGAGGCCGATGACGTTGCGGCTGTGGGTCTGCAGACGGCCTTCTTCAAGGCTTCGGGCCTGTACGACGAGAGTGTGGTGCTGGCTCTGCTGGAGGCGCAGTTCCCCGAGGAGAAGCACTCGACGCTGCGTGCGTTCGTGTCGGCGGTGTGGGGCGACGTGTTGACGCTCACGTACCCGTCTAGCGAGTGGCTGGCTGCCACGGATGTGGAGGAGCCTGCTGCGCCGCTGACGGCTTTCGCCAGTGTGGCCACGAGCAAGGTGCCGTTCGCCAGCAACGCCGAGTCGGCGACGAAGACCAGCAACGGCAAGCGCCGCTCGTTCGCCGAGGTGTCGCGTGAGACCAAGACGGCGTGGCAGCTCATGTTCCCGAGCGCGTTCGAGGCTCGCCACGGCGTGCGCGACCACGTGACGGACCTGGTGACGGTGACCAAGTGGCAGCGTCTGACGCCCGAGGACTACTCGCGCAACGTGTTCCACGTCGAGATGGACACGACCAACACGGCGATCAAGTACCGCATCGGCGAGGCGCTAGCCGTGTTCGCGCACAACGACGAGAAGGCCGTGGTCAAGTTCCTGCAGACGTACAACGTGGACCCGGAGGCGCTGGTGGCGCTGCCTGTGTCGCACAAGAAGAAGAAGGGGGAGGCCGAGACGGGCCCGAGCGAGGAGACGTTGACGTACTTCCAGCTCTTCTCGCACGTGCTGGACATCTTCGGCCGCCCGTCCAAGAAGTTCTACCAGGCGTTGCTGGAGCGCGCCACGGACGAGAAGGAGAAGACGACGCTGACCGCGCTGCTGGACGCCGAAGGCAAGGACGAGTACAAGCGTCGCGTTGACGAGACGGTGACGTTCGCGGAGCTGCTGGAGGAGTTCCCGTCTGCGCGCCCGACGCTGGAGGATCTGCTGACGCTGGTGCCGCGCATCAAGGCGCGCCACTACTCCATCGCGTCCAGCATGAAGATGAACCCGACGAGCGTGCACCTGCTCATCGTGGTGCACGACTGGACCACCCCGAGTGGCAAGTACTGCATCGGCCAGGCCACGCGCTTCCTGTCGAGCGTCAAGGTGGGCCAGAAGCTGTCGGTGTCGGTGTGCTCGTCGGTCATGAAGCTGCCGACGAACCCGGAGGACCCGATCGTGATGGCGGGTCTGGGTACGGGTATGGCTCCGTTCCGAGCGTTCATCCAAGAGCGCGCGTTCCTGCGCTCGCAGGGCGTGAAGGTCGGCCCCGTGGCGCTGTACTTCGGCAGTCGCTACAAGTCCAAGGAGTACCTGTACGGCGACGAGCTGGACGCCTATGAGGCCGACGGCCTGGTGACGTACCTGCGCTGCGCGTTCTCGCGCGACCAGGAGCACAAGATCTACATCCAGGACAGGATCGCGGAGGACAAGGAGATCCTGGCGGACTTGCTGCTGCGCCAGAACGGCCACTTCTACCTGTGTGGCCCCACGTGGCCTGTGGCGGACGTGCGCGAGGCGCTGGTGGGCTCGTTCATGGAGGTGGGCGGCCTGGACCGTCGTCAGGCCAACGCCACCATCGAGCGCATGCGCGAGGAGGGCCGCTACGTGCTGGAGGTGTACTAAGCGGCGGTTGCTACTGTGGTGCGGAGGTTGTAGAGATCAGAAGGAGGAGACGTGTTGAAAAAGCAATGAACATGTTGAGGATCAATCGATTGATTTTATCCAGGGCTATAAGAATACTGTAGGATAGTCCCTTGGAGAAGAATAGTCCCTTGGAGAAGAATAGACCCTTGGAGAAGAATGCTAACGCTGTGCCTATTTCTAGCTTCCGTCCGTTGCTGCGCTGGGCATTGAACGATTTTCACCAAGCCCAGCAAGGCGACACCCTTCCTCCCCCAACTTCCCCTCTCTCCACGCAAGCAACTCGTCTCCGCAATGAGTCTCATACTCGACCTGGTCATCCCTGGATCCGGTACGATCGTTGACGCTTTCTCGGCCATTTTCCTGCTTTGCGGCGACATGGAAGACGACCAAGACGCGTGCAAGCGGCTTTTCCATCGACTCAAAGACGTTTTCAACGAGCTGGTGAAGATGGCGAGCAAGGACCAACTCCCTCCGAGTGACGCACTGGACAAGTACGTGGCTTTGGTAGCGAAATACCTGCAGTACCTCGAGCACTATCGCAAGCAGAACCTGGTCGCGCGAGTGACCAAGCATCAAGCGATGATAGGCGAGCTGAAGCTCATCTACGAAGGAGCTTGACATGCTTTTCCGGATGCTCAATCTTGCTGGCACTGCCACGCTCATGGACTGGAAGCAGGAGTGGAAGGCTCACCAGCAAATACAGCACGAAAAAATGGCGTCCTTGGTGGGCAGTAGCGCCGTAGTCTTGCGTGAACTTCAGGGCATGCGGGCTCAGCTCGAAGCGGTGCTGACGCTCAAGTTCGAAATGGAGCGCGCAGAGCGCCAAGGCCAAGAAACGAAGCTGATCAAAGCGATGGTGGTGACGGTGGTGCGAGCGTCGAAGACGACGGTGGAGAAGTTGCCTTTGTGGTACCTGCCGTCTGACGAACTGAAGTTTGAACCAGCGCCGTTCGCCCAAGGCTCGTTTGGGACCGTGCACCGTGGCGTATGGGGATCCGGTACTAAGGTGGTGGTCAAGTGTTTCCCAGTGGATGATCTGGTGATGGATGAGCGCGCCAAACAGAAGATTGAGGCGGAGATGAACCTCTGGTACCAGTTCAACCACCCACACGTGATCAAGATGTACGGTGCTTCCCATGTCAGCTCACCGCCGTTCATCGTATGCGATGATGCGAGCAATGGCGACCTCTGCTCGTTTCTCACTCGCTCGGATGCAAACAAGCGGCAGATGTGGCGTCTGCTGTACGAGGCAGCACTCGGACTCGAGTACGTCCACAAAAAGAGTGTGGTCCATGGCGATCTCAAGTTGAACAACGTTCTCGTGAGTTCTGACGGCCAGGCGAAGTTATCCGACTTTGGGATGAGCCTCGTGCTGTCGGCGTCTTCTGTATCGAAGTCAAGACGACAGTCAACCAAAGTATCGGGTGGGCTCCGGTGGCGAGCGCCGGAATGCCTCACAAAAAAGCCAACCTTTGCCTCGGACATTTATTCCTTTGCCATGTGCATGATCGAAGCGGTGCTGAATGAGCCGCCCTCTGCTTTTCTCGATGATGACGACGTCCGGGACAACCTCAAGAATGGTATTATTCCCGATCGCCCCGAGGGGATGCCAGATATGGCGTGGGAGATGGTGGTTTTGATGGCGAATTCTGACCCAACGAAGCGGATTGCTATCGAAAATGTGGTCGAGAAGATGAGGCAGCTAATCGATCACAACTTGTCTGAAGAAGAAAAGTTGAGCTCAGCTCGCTGCGCAGCATGCTCCTCGGTGCTTCTGCAGGGTGGCACGGTTTGCTCAGCTTGTGAAACGCGACCAGCCAATACTACTCAGATTCTCTTGAGCCTGCAGGAGACGAGTTGTGCTGCCAATGAAGCGCCTTACGTCTCAAAATCAACTTCAACGCTCATGGCAGAACTTGCAGCGGGATCGGTGGAGGAAAAAGAAAATGCTTTGTTGCATCTCGCTTCGAGGTGTCCAAGGGATAAGGAGCGGGCACTCATGTTCGATGCCGACGGAGCTCAGCTTCTGACCACGTCGGCAAGAAGCGGACGGACATACTTAACACAAGTGTATGCGTTGGAATGCCTTGTGTGGGCTCAAGACTGTGGTGACTTCAGTGGGGCTTTTGGGGAACTCAATTCAATTCGAGAGTTAGTTCAAGAAATCCCCGAGTCACTGTGTGACTCCCTGCTGGTGTCGCTGCAAACAGGCATCGACCAAGAGAAGGAAGAAGCATTGGTGCGCTGTGCGTGCATCGCCAGAGTAAAGAAGGATGCAGCGAAGCTTCGTGTGGCGGGGATCGTGGAGCCTCTAGTCGCGCTGCTACGCAATGGAAGTGACACGCAGAAATTGTGGTTGGCCGAGACGATAGCGAATCTGTGCATGGAGACTGAATCTATTCGAGCCCAGGTCAAGGAAGCCATAGGGCCGTTGACAACGCTTCTGCGTGTCGGCACCAACGAGCAAAAGCATCGAGCAGCTAGGGCACTGGGGAATATTGGCAGGGACGAGGAGTCCAGCAAGCTGATTGTGGAGAAGGGAGCTATTGCACCACTCACGACACTTTTGAAAGCCGAGAATTATGCTCAAAAGCTTTGTGCAGCAGTTGCTCTTGGATTTCTAGCCGCGGTTGTTGCGAACCATGGCTACTACGTACGTGCAGGTGCTATTGGCCCGCTGGTGGCGCTTTTGCGAACGGGAACCGATGACCAGAAATATTGGTCCGCGGTTGCGCTCGGGAACCTTTCGCGGGATGCAGAGGACTGTGCTGAAATGGTCCGTGAAGAGGGCATCGTTCCACTGGTTACGCTTCTGCAAAGTGGAGACGATCGATTGAAGGAGTACTCGGTTATGGCTCTTGGAAACCTTGCAACTGAAGCTGCCAACCGAGCCCAAATCATAAGTGCGGGTGCGGTCGGACCTCTTCAGTTGCTTGCTCGGGCTGGAACCGAGGGCCAGAAGAAAAGGGCGGAATATGCCCTATCGCATTTGTCGGGAGGTGGCTGTTGTACGCTTTTGTGATCGCGCTACGAGTGCTGCAACATTGGGCATCGACGCTCTCACAGATAACAAACCGGTTATCAAAAGAACTTTTCTTTAGTGTTACTTCAAAGACCTTCGGAGATTAGTTGCCTTCGGGGCCTGCATCATGCGAAGTACAGCAAGTAGTAGAACCCCAAAGGAGAATGGCGGCGCATACGACCTATTGTGACCGGATGGCTGTCGGGGTGAGCTACGCGTCAGTGCTTTTGAGGCGTTGCACAGTGTAGCGGCCGCTCTGTTCCATGACCTTCAACCACCAGCTCGAAGTCAGGATGCTCGATCTGTGACGCAACATTGCTGAGGAGCTACGCACACCAAAAGTTTAGACAGCTGCATAAAACCAAGATCTATAACACTTTTTCGCACCTTTGGAAGTCGCTCCAGGAGTTCTTGTCGGTGACCGTTGTACGAACGCTCCTGCCGAATTAGCTGTCGATACCTTTCGAAGGAGTAGACACCTTTCTCGCATCCTAGCAACTCGCCACCTTCGCAGGTATCATTTGAACTGCCGTCTTTAGCATGTGCTTGCTCGCCAAGAGGGTCTTCAAACAGCTCAAGAGCGCGCTTCCACGAGACCTGGGAAGAAATAGCAGCCGCTCCCGCCCCAATGTTACCGTCATCGTCGCTCTCGCTGTCCGAGAGACTCGGAATATCTTCTGCACTCTTTGCAAGGAAAGGGATTCCCTTGGTCATGACGGTCCACACGTCTCCGTAAAGCGATTGATCACTTTCAACCTTTGCCGGGTAAGAAAAGACTGATTCAACGTGCTTCCTATCTGCCGCATTGTTCAAGACATCCGACAGATAGAGGCTCGATCCATTCTGCGAGCTCTGGACAGACTGAAGTCCGATCTGCGAGCCTTGCCAAGAAGAAAAAGTTGACGGAGGGATTCGGAATACACGTTGAGGACGTAGCATGTAGCTCGGCTCAGTCTCGCGAGGCCCTTGCAGATCCATTAGTGGTCGCACACTAGCCTGTGGGCGTAGGAACGCATCCAGCGGCATCATTTCTAGGAGGGACGGCATGTCGATAGCTTGCGAATTCTCGCTGTTCGCGACCTTGGCGGAGAGCAGATCCGTAGGGTGAATTTGAAGTGAATTCACTACACCGCACTCGTCCCGCGCACCACGACGAAGCACCCGACCTTGTTCAAGGGGTACGTACGTCGGAAGAGCCGGAAGTGGCAGGTTCTCATGCCCCATCAAAAGTACTTCGTCTCGAGGCTTGAGCTCCATGAACGTGAAAGTGTTAAACTTGAGCTCCCAATCAGCTGGCAAATCGATTCCTGCCCGACGCTTTTGTGCTGCGCTCTCTTCTACCAGCGGGAAGCTGAACAGGTAACAGCGCGGTTTTTCACCGTTCGAGTCAAAGTTTTCTTGCTCTGGGTAGTTCATTGTGGAGGCATTTGATCCTAGGCCACCATCGATAACACCACCGCTAGATTGGGCACTCAATTGCCAGTCCAACGCAACCTTCTCGCGGACCTGCGGTCGTGTCTTAGCACCACCGAGCCAAGTACGAATACGATGGAGCCGCTTTTGGGCTCGAAGACGCAGAATACACGTCGATACGGCTCGAATAAGGCGGCGGAGAACACGCTGGCGCCGTACCCACATATCATTCTTGTATGGCTTGAAGTCGGGCGTGTAACTTGGCACGAAGTGAGCTGGGAGCACGGCTGTTCTTAGCTCACCGAGTAGAAGAGGCTGGGTTTCAGGACTTTTCTGGTGCTGGTTGTCGGACACAGTTGGTGAATCGTAGCACACGTTGACGAGGACGTTGCGAAGCTGCCCTCTCTGTTGAAAACCCAGCGCCTGGGAGTCCATTTCGCGCTCCCTTGTGAGCTGAGCTATCTGTGCGGGCGAAAGCAGTCGCTGGCCAAGGTGCACTTTGTGGCTCTGAAACTCGAGTGCCTTCTCGGCCTCTGCAACCTCCCTCAATTCTTGCTGGAATGACACGTCGTCAAACTGGGGCTCTTCCTGCACGTACTGCTTGCTCCGCGTCTTGGTTCCACCTCGAGGCGTGCTGGCCGGGCTCGCTTTCGTCTGTTTCTCGGCTCGGTAACGAGATTTTTCTTCCGGCGAGGGAGATGCAGTTGAAACAAACTTCTGCTCTGCAACCTCTACAGCAGCTGACGGTGAGCCGACAGCGGTGCTGGAGGAGGAGCCGGTGAGGGTGCAGACACGAGCAACGAAGCCAAGCTGCGAAACTTGTAGTTCCAGCTCGGCGCTTGCTGTGGCGTACAGTAGCGGCCGGAATTCCAGCTCAATGCGCGCCTCGCCTTTGGGTGGAATGGTGCCTGTCAGAGGGAACACGGTGAACGCCGGGTGTGGCTTCGTGACGCGCAGCTCGTACTCGAACTCCACCGGTACGGAGCACGTAATGTCCACGTGCTTCCGTGCACAGGTGCCGCGCTGCACGACGCCAAAGTCCATCCGCGTTGGGAACGCCACCTCGTTCACCATCGGGTACGCGTGCAGCGGGATGAGCGTGGCGCCCCCGCGTGCCACCTCGGCGCTTGAGCCGTAGGCCACTTCTTCGCACTGCACTTGGATGCAGTCGTAGTAGTATTGGAACCCGCCTGGAGCGGTGAAGGACACCAGGATCTCCTCGCAGAGCCCCGCCGACACGAACGACGGCCGCTCGGTGCTGGCGAAGGTCGCTCGGAAGCCCTTCTTGCCCGTCGGGAACGTGTAGCGCAGACGAACCGCCTTGGCGCTGTTGTTGTGCACGCGCACGCGCTGCTGCACCGAGCGGTCGAGCTCGAAGCCCCCGAAGTGGACGCTCGCAGGCTGCGCGTACAGCATCTCGTCGGTCGTGGTGGTCATGGGTCTGCGGGCGCGCGGTGACGCGGGTGGAGACGACGGCGACGACGGAGATGCCGCGCTGGGCGGACGCCCAGGCTTCGCCTCGGCGCGCTTCATCGTCTGGTGACCCTTGAAGATCGCGGGGCCCTATCCACGGACGCGACTAATTTAGCGGCAGTCGAATCGAAGACATCAAGGAAACAAGAGACTCGCATGAGCAGCGAGACGAAGGTGTCGTCGGCTTGCTCCGGCCAGCGGAAGGGTTGGAAGGGCACCCGCGGCATGCTGGTTTCCGCGCAGAGAACATGAACCCGTCAATACAAAATCCAAGTGCACCCGCATTCGGCGCTTTCTGTAGGTACACCGCTGAAAAAGCATAAGTCGAGAGATAGTATACCATCTGTTAGAGGTCACCAAGTATGTTGCATACAGTAAATGTACTGTCCGTTCCTATTGCCTCTAAAAATACGTGCATAGGGCCAGCTGGGGGCGCCGACTATAGAGTCGGAACCAGTTGTTCATAAATCGACTTCCTCGCCGCACCAACGCGCTGTCGTCGCGGTGCCCTCGCTTTCCTGGCCCAAGGTCCGCCCCCTGCTCTCACTGTGCGAACGCCCGCCATGATGTCT
Organism: Phytophthora gonapodyides; assembly: GCA_012295475.1. Classification (NCBI taxonomy): domain Eukaryota; phylum Oomycota; class Peronosporomycetes; order Peronosporales; family Peronosporaceae; genus Phytophthora; species Phytophthora gonapodyides. The sequence goes on along the minus strand of JAABLL010000007.1, from coordinate 18,323 downwards.
ACGACGGCGTCCGACCGCTTCGGTGCCATGGAGCTGACGCCGCGCCACGACCAACCGCTGCTGGTGCCCGGCTCGGCTGCGCTGGACGCCATGGCGGCGCCCTGCGTGGTCTCCGTGCGCGTGGTGGCCGCCGTGGAGCTGCGGCCCATGCACAAGGGCATCACCAGCAACCCCATGGTGGAGGTCTCGCTGCTGCACGACGACGGATCACACGCATTCCAGCGCAGCGTCGGCTGGGACATGGGCAACGACCTCAAGGGGCCGCAGCCGCGCAGCCATCGCAATAGCACGGCGTCGCTGCCTGCTGGCGGCCACCAGCACGGAATGGCCACCAAGCCTTTCAAGTCCAAGGTGGTCAAGAGCTCGCTCAACCCCATCTGGAACTTCGACGTGGACTTCGGAGACGTGGACACCGATCGCGTCGTGGGCGTCCTGTTCACGGTGCGCCACGTCGAGAAGTTCGGCATGGTCAAGAAGGATATTGGCCAGCTGATGCTGTCGCTGAGAGATATTATGGAGCTCAAGATGGTGAGTGGGCAGAGCTTCAGGAGCCACAAGGAACCACGCGACTGACGCTGCTCGTTCTTCTTGTTTTGTGTGTGCAGCAACCGCCCCATGAGCAGACGTTCCACCTGCAGCCGACGGACGAGATGACGCGGCGAGAGGCCCTGGAGGGACCGAGCAATCGCAAGCCCGGCAAGATCACGGTGCGCTCCAACGGCTACGGAGTGCCGTCCAACTACACCGTCATGACGGACGGTCGCGTGTCCAACATGGTGAACACACTGGTGGCCCACGAGGACGAGTTCGGACGCAGCTCCAAGTCGATCGTGGTGCACGACGTCCGCGCTGAAGTGCGCAAGCTGCAGAGTTTCCACCAGACGAAGCCCAGGCCGGGCGAGACGTGGTTCGCAGTTAATACGGAGTGGATCCGCGCGTGGCTGCTCTTCGTGTCCAAGTACAAGGGCGAGGAATTCCACAGCCCCGGCAACGTGGACAACATGCCGCTCATCTCGGACGACCTGATGAATGGCACGTTCCAGATCAAGACGGGTTTGATCATCAAGAAGGACTTCCGGATGATCAACAAGAAAAGCTGGGACTATTACCAGAGTGTGTACGGCGGGGGGCCGGCGATCGAAGTGCAGATCCCCGTCGACTGCGCCAGGCCAGCGCAGTGGCTGGCGACGCTCGAGCTGGACGAGGCTGGCCGCGTCAATTCGAACTACGTCGACTCGGACTGAGCAAACGCTACAGCTACCAAGAGTTCCCACCCTATTCAATCCGCCACCGGCGTGCGCTCCACTTCAGAAGTCTGTCCACGTCCAGATTCCTTATTGTCATGTAGTACAGCAACACGCTCGTTTTATTTAAGCACATGACAGTTTACGGTTGATTCCACATTCAGTTCCAGTCCCTCCGGTCTACACGAGGATAGGAGCGCGCTCCTCCGGGCCGTTAGCTTCGCTGGAGATTGCATATGGCGTGTCTTCGGGCTCTTTGCTCTTCGTCTCTCTGACAGCCGTGCTTTCAGGCTTTTCAGCTTCGTCACTTTCAGCGTCGTTAGCCTGAGCCGGGGGCTCTGGTTGCACGTGCAGCTCCACCGCCCGCGACGGACGGCGCTTGACCAGCTCCTTTGCGATCTCACCATCGACGTCCAGCTCGAGGTCGCTCAGGTCATCGTCGCTCGGCGCCGTTTTGTTGCTGTCCGACGAACTCGAGCGTCCAACCGGCAGAAATCTGCGGCGTGCTTTGCCCGAGTTTGCAGCGGAGCGCTTCTTCTTGCCAAACAGGCCTCGACGAAGCCTGGCCAAGGGCCCGGTGGGCGCGGCCGCTTGCTGCACCTCTGGCAAGTAAGACGGCATGTTCTCCGCCACGCGGATGGCGTTGCATCGCAGGAAAAAGTTGCGCCAGAAAACCTCCTCGGAGACCACCGCAGCAGGCACGGATTCCACCAGCGTCTCCCGCTTTTCTCGCAAGTTGGGGTTGCTCAGCAGCAACTCTCTCGCCACGTCCTTGAGCGTAGCATAGTCAAATACGTACTCCTCCTCTCCGTCTGCGGGCTCCACGAACGTCCGGCGGTAGATCGCGAGCTCCAGAATTTTCTCCTTCACCGTGAGATTCTCTCTTGTCTCGCCGTCTTCCGTGCGGACCTCCCATGGGAACAGCGGTAGCTGCTCCTTCCCCAGCTCCTCCTCATCGCCGTCCTTGTCCTTCGGCTCCTGCTTCTCCGGCACTGACTCCGCCTCAGGCACCTCCGCTTCGGGCTCCGGCAGCTCTTCGACCTGTGACATGGGCGACAGCTCGTCCTCCGCCTTGGCCGTGGGGATGGTCTTGAGCTGCTGCGCCTTGCGGCCGCGACTGGTGCTGCGCGACAGGATGGTAACGACGCCGTGTGCCTTGTTGGCCACCGTCCCGACCACCATCTGCAGATCTGGTAGCGCAAGACACACACCAAGAAGATGGAAAACACGTCAGCGGTAAGTTCGAGGCAGCAGCAGAAGGATGTGCTGCAGTCTGCAGGCGACAGCAAAGAAGGAAGGAAGACGTACTTGCGGCGCTGTGACGCATCCCAATTTCGCTGGCCCGCATGGCCGACATGCCGATCTCGCTCATACGCGCGGCCATCTTCTTGTCCTGTAGGCTGCCGGATGAAGACTGCAGCGCTTCGTGCAGACGCGCCCGAGGTTACGAATGACCAGATGGGATAAGCGATGCGCGAAGCTAAGCAGAACCTCTACCAGTAAATTTGTAGAGTGGTGGAGACCACTCAAGACCGCTCATAAACGTTTCGTTGAAGTCTTTTTTTAGTCAGGGTTGACTGCCATACAAACACCAAGTCAACGAGTGTACCCACTGACGACCGATGGGTGAGCTCTTCGTTGGAGGAGACCTTCGTTGGCGTCTCCCTGTTTAACATTTCTTCTCCGTCGCGCTCACCATGGTGCGCTTCTTCCTGCAGGCTTTTGCAGCGATCAGCTCGCTTTCGTGCGCAGTCGTCGCTCTCGGAACAAGTGCGTTCAAACGCGTTTGCTCTCGTTTTCCACTGCCGCGCCTGACAACCTTTTGCTGCTTAGACTACGACCACGATGGCAAGACAACGTACTGCTGGCATATCGACGAACCTGCCTCCATCTCCAAGCTGAGCGAGCTGGACCGCACGCAGGAGTACTCGGGCTCGGCGGGCTGCCCCATCGCCATGACGGTGGCCTTGGACGCCACGACCGTCGAGGTCAACACGCCCGTGAACGTGACGTGGACGGTCGCCGCCGACTTCAGCGGCTCGAACCTCGTCAACATGACGCGACTGGCCTACGGGCAGGACTCCAGCGGCCGCACCGCGCAGATCGTGCACTCGAACGTGCACTCGTGTGTGTACCAGTCGGGCTGCGACCCGTTCTACGACGGTGAGCAGCTCGAGGACAAGACGTCCAACCAGATCGCCAACCTCACCGACAACGGCGCCGACTTTCAGGACGCCGTGCAGTTTAGCTCAGTGGGGCCGTACTCGGTGCTCGCGCACATCATCATGCCCGATACCAACTCGTCCAAGCAATTCGCTTATGCCGTCTACGTCGAGCTAACGGTGACGGAAGCCACGGAAAAAGACACAACGGAGGCCCCCGCGGCGACCACAACCGACAGTAGCGGAGGCCTCTCTCAAGCAGCTATTATCGGAATCATTGTTGGCGGTGTCGTGGTGGTGGTGGCTCTGATAGTGGTTGCCGTCGTGGCGTGGCGTCGGCAGGGCGGCAACAACATCAACGACATGAGCAACTACAGCTACCCTCCGCCTCCGCCATACGATGCAGCGTCGGAACTGTACTCGTTGGGCCCAAAGGACAACGTGGCTGGATCGGATGCAGGCACAGCTCGAGTCACGGGGTCGTGGAGTATCCCTGCGAACAGCCTGCCTGCCCGCAGCCTCGATGGCACGAACGGGTCAAATGGATCGCGCAGCTCCCACCCAGCCGCACAGGACTATCGTGGAGCGGACCGTGACGGGTATACTTCTTACGGCGGAGGGTATAATCCCGTGGAGACCGACAGCCAGCGGCCACGGCGGGTGGACAGTGACGTGGAGCTTTAGGACGTCAACAATCGGCAATTCACCCCGTTGGAAGTTGCTTTAACGGGTGATGCAACTACGGTAGTGCGTTAAGGCGAACAATGGATGAAAAGAAAATGCATACAAGCGTGTGCTTCTGCGTGACTGCTCCATTTTTTTTATCGCTAACTGACCCTCACAATCAACTCCAATACAGCGGGAAGTTTACATGTCTAAAATGCACAATACTTGTACTTCGAAGTAAACTGTAACTCGCTCAGTAGACTCACCACATCGCAGCAAGTATGTACGTGTAGTGCTTTCGAATAAACAGCTTGCATTGTTTCGCAATTTTATAGTGGTGCTGCACAAAATGAAGTTGAAGCCGTCAGACAAGGATTCGATGTGAATTCCAACGGAGTGTGATGCCGGAAAATCTTTTACGCCCCAAAAAGTACGAACGGTGCTCTACTCGATGAAGAACAACTCCTGTGTTGTATTTTTAGTAAAGAAAGTGACTTGAGTTCATAGCAGGCAGCAACACAATAAGTTGTTGCCCAACAATAAACTTCCACCAAACAAGAACACAACCATTCCTACAGGTAGCTTTGTTCAGTAGCAAATACACTGGACATGCTTTCCATAAAATAGCGATGGTCACATACTGCTGTGAATGCAGTATTCACATGAAGCTACTGCATAGCACTCAACAACCCAGACTGGTTGTGCATGTACGCACATGTACACCCAGGTCGCGGTGAAATATATTCTCGATCTTTGACTCCTTGAATATCTATTTGTCCAGCCCAAAGTATGAAAACCGGAAAACCGGAGAGCGCGTGCACGGCGAGCACTGCTCGCACCTGCGGGCACCGACCAAGTAGTAGAGAGCACCACGGGAATGCATTTTGCATGAATGCAAACTCAAAAGGCGCTTCTGGCGCAGTTATAGAGCAGCAGCAAGAGTCGGTTGAAATCAAAAGCAATTGCAGCAGGAATGCAGATACCAAGGAATAATGCGCCACTGTCATTGCCACGACGGCATCCTG